>JBBJLS010104609.1:0-19724 GCA_037577275.1 Bryconaethiops microstoma
CCCTTTTTTTTTTTTTTCCCCTCTGTGCACGCTTGTGTACACAATGCAATCTCTGCCTCTGATTGGTTTACGCTGACACGCGTTCCTTGACTTAACCAATTATTATAGTCACTTCATAAAAAGGGCAGTAACGTTGGCACAAGGGGATTCTAAACACAAGACCGCAACAAGATGAGAGACATGGCAGCAGTGTGGCGATACTTCACTCTTGACACAAACAGCACAGTGACCTACACAACCTGCAAGTGGGTGTTAAAGTACAGTAACAGTACCGGCGTTCTGCACGGCCATCTGAAACGGCACCGCTAGCTAACACGGCTAACGCTATCACTGCAGAGAGTCGTCCAGTCCAGAGGAAGCTGAGTGGCTCCGTGTCTTAAGCGGTTTCCACTTTCTTTTGTACACTTAAATTTACCAGAAAATTCAAGGCATTTGCCTTTGTTTTGTTTAAATGTCATGTTGACTGCTAAAGTTACAGAGAACTTTAATAAAAGTTGCTCATTGTTGGGCGCCTGTGTTCCTCTGCTGCGTCTGTGTGACGTCATCAAACGGCTAGTCGACTCGACTTCGACTTTGACGGATAAGTCGACTTGAAGAAATTTTGGAGTCCTTAATGTGCTACTGCATATGCACCTGGGAGAATTCAATCTTCTGTTGTCTAGCAAATTACCATTACTACTTATAGGTGCTGCCCAGCAATTTTTTGATAAATGAAAGGAAAATTAAGTAGCCATTCAGCATGATGGTACATTTTTGTCGCATTATGAAAAGTAGTTAGGCTTTCCTCCATCTTTAGCTATTGGAGCAGCTGGTGGCCTAGTGGTTGGGGAGGTGCTACTGTGATCACCTCCCCAAGGTTGTGTGTTTGAATCCCAGGGCTGCTAGTGGCACCACTGAAGTATGTTTGGAGAAGGATGCTGAGCAGAGACTGAGTGTGTTGGGATGAGGATGCTGAGGATGGAGCTTCAGGAAAGAGAAGAGGAAGGTCTAGTATGAGGTTTATGGATGTGGTGAGGGAGGACATGAGAAAGGAAGATCCAGAGGACAGAAGGAAATGAAGACATTTGATCCGCTGTGGCGACCCCTAATAGGGAGCAGCTGGAGAATGAGGATGATGGTCAAGCTTGTGAAACAATAAGCGGAAACTCCAGTCTCTCTAGAACAGCACAGGGTCCTAAGAGACCATCCAAAGTGACACTGTACTATTAGGTATTAAACACTGAAATAAATACGAGGGACTAGAGAGGTTTTTCAAATGGTCTTGTGCCTTAACAGCTCACTTCCTGTAGCATGTTTTGTAATGCATGGGTTAAAACAGGCTTTTGTGTCTGATAAATCTGAGTAAACGGAGGCCTTTGGATTTGTGAATGAATTGGTACTAGAGCTAACATTACAGCAGTGTGCGTGACTCCTTTTCTATGTGGGTGTTTTTCTTTTCATCCTTAGTGAATGATGTGCCAATGTATTTGAATGTGACATGACAATTGATCAATCTCTTCACTGTTTTTGGTTTTAGCAGTTGAGTAGTTTTAACATTTACCTTCTCAACTGTGTTGTTAACAAGGTGTCCTTTACAGTGGACTCATGTTAGTTTTATAGTAGCAGAGTATAAGTTACTGCATTGCAGATGTGATTTTACACTTTATTACTGTTTAAACTAATAGCATTTCACTTAGTTGTTGACCTGTAAGACTTGATGTCACGAAACACAACCAAAAACACTGACAATTCTTGAATCTCCTCTTAAAAATCTTAGTCAAAACTGATTTTTGGCTCTGTAGAGTGGAGTTCCTGCTGGTCCAGTTGTTTCCTCTTGGTACGGTTTCTGTAGGTTCTGTGCAAAATCACCAAAACGAGCATTGTGGTAGATTATATTATACAGACCTGTCCACACACTCGGGACAGGTTTGGGCAAACTGTACTTCTTAATTTGCACAGTTCTGTATGTCGCACATCTTATGTCTGTTGCACAGTATGTACACTGTGGATCCTGAGCTTCACCTTTTGGTCTCTCTGTTTACTGTAGATGGTTGAGATGACAAAGGTCACTTAGATTTTGACTTTAGCTCTGAAATTAAGGTATAAAATAATATGAATACATTTTCTCCGCTTCAGGCACCGCTCCCGCTCCCGCTCTCGCGAACGCCGCTCCCGCTCCCGTGAACGCAACCGAGGGGGAGGAGGAGGAGGGGGAGGAGGAGGAGGAGGAGGGGGAGGAGGAGGAGGAGGAGGAGGAGGAGGACGAGACCGCGAGCGAAGGAGGTCTCGGGATAGAGAACGCTCTGGAAGATTTTAAAACCCATCCAGTTTTCCTCCACCCTCACATTCTGCTTTCAAATTGTCATCATCAGCCCTAATGGCAAAAAATGTAACCCATGTTACATGTTTTTACATTGAGTTTGACTTTTGTTTTTTGTAGCCCACCCCTTTCTTATGTGTCCTCTATCCTTTTTACATACATAGTTTCTCAATAAAAAAAATCCTTAGTAATTGTACTGTGGCACTGTAATATCTACGCTGAAATCTGAGCAGCATTTTATTGTCTTTGATGTTGCCTTTATCTTGTGAACTGAGCTCCTGTAAGTAAAAATAACTTTTTTTTTTATTGTAAGAAACAGTGCTCAATCCCCTTGCCTGAGTATGTGACACATGGATATAGAATGACTGGAACTGGATGTGATTGTGTCCAACTTATTTGTCTTCGAGGGGCCTTTTTTTGGGTTGTTTGTTAATTTTTTGTCAATTTAGGAAAAGTATTGTCAAGTTACTGTTATTTTAAAATTTGAGTACCAGAAATGGGCATAATTAAATTTCTAATCGATCATTGTGGAGGAGTTTTGCTTAACGGCATTAAGTGTGTTGCTGACACAATGAAATGGATGGAAAAAGGTCTGGGGCTGGTCTTGGTGTATAGAATTCTTTATTACAAAAAAATCCTTGGGATGAAAATTAAGTCTTTCTATTGGAAAACCTACAGCATACATGTCTGTTAAAGCACTTCAGAGGGTAGCTATGATATTAGGCAACAGAGATATGTCACCTCTTAAGTTTTTAAGCTGATAAAGCCTAAATACAGAGGTGTGGAAAAACAAAAAGAGGTAGTGCTGGATTTCGAAGGAGTTTTACACTCATTTGTCAGCTGGTTTCCTCTATTGCACAATAATAGCCTCCCATGCCAGGAGGCACAAAATTAAATGCATGCAGGTTCATATTGCGTAAGGGTTTTGTGCGTCTTTTCTATTACCGTATGGTTTATGAATGACATGTTTAAACAATTCATACGTTTAAAGGTAGCGCACAGTTGGGAGTATTTTGAAGTGTGAAGTGACTCATGATCTTGTTTTGTAAGCGTTTGTGCTTAATCAGAATCAGAAAACTTCATCCCAGTGGAAATTGCTTGTTGTGACTTAACAGAGCCAAGAACAGTAAAGTCTAAATAAATGCAGTAAAAAAAAAATCTAGAAAAACGCAGGGCATAAATGCTATAGATAACTTACAGTTAAGCGAATTCCTAGTAACAAAAAAGTGGTGTGGAGCCTGTTATTGCTGCAATAGAGATCAGTAATGCTGATTAGTGATGTTCACATGTTAAGACTATTGCACATACATGTATGTGGACAAAAGTATTGGGACACTTTTTCAGGTTTTGGGCTAGGCCCCCTATTTCCAGTTAAGGTCGAATGCAATGTCATTAAAGTCCGTGTTGGTGTAATGGTCCGGCGTCCCAATACTTTTGTCCATGTAGTGTAATAAAAGGTACATATGGAATGATTTAGGAAACTTCACGATACTGTGTCCTGCCATGAAACACGTCTAGAACTGTGGATGAACATTTTAAATCAATATGAACCAAAAGACTATATTTGTCTGATTTCTCGTTTTACGCGGGTGTTAACTTGCTGTAAATCGTGAGACTAGAAGGGGGCGTTTTGTTTTTGTAAAAGTCGAAGGCTCGACAAACTTTTCGTTCCTGATTGGTCGAAAGCGACACCACCCCTGCTGCAGCCAATCTGAGTCAGAGAACTGACCAATGCTGATTTCTGATTGGCTGCCTGATAGACTCTTAACTCGTGAAAGCAGCTGGCAGGATTGTTCCCTCTCTCTCTCATGGTTTGGGAAGGTCAGAACTGGACTTGTGCCTTTTATTTTACTTAAACAGCTTTCATCCAACCTTCAGGTGAGCGAAACTGCTATTTATTATCCGAAAACAACTCATTTTTAACGTTTATTCAAATAAATCGATACGTTTTCAATGCATGTGGCATCATCATGGGACCCACGTGTGCAGAACTAGCTTTGTATTAACTGATATGTATTTTCTCTGTATTTAACACTGAGCCTTTTTTAATTTTTATTATTTAACATAATTTGCACTCCTACGTGCTCCATGCTGGTATGAAACCTCCTTAGCATCTCCGTACAGACCGGCTGCAGTGGCTTAGTGTGGATTGCATCATCCAGTGTGAAAATGTCCCTTTAACTTGGGCTAGGACTGAAAATTACCCTCGAATTGCACATTTTACCAATCGCCTCTTCTAGACGAGGTGCAGACTCCAAATATAACTAACTACAGAAATATATGTACTAAATGACTATTTGACGGTAAGATCATAATGTTGCCTGATAAAAGTCTGACTCTTCACATTTTCCCAAATATTTGATGCCCTAATATGAAGCTGTAATGTAAACACAAGGCAATACGCAAGAAATACTCAAGAAACGTATACGTATCCTATTTTTTCTGCTTTTCTGCATTACAGAAATGACTATTTGAATGATACATTCAGCTTGGTAAAGGCTGGTTCTTCACATTTTCCCTAATATTTAATGTCCTATTATGAAGCTGTAATGTAAATGCAGGCTGGAACCCAAGAAAATCCCAAGAAACCTGTTTATCCCATGTTTTTCTGCATTTCTACATTACATAAATATATGTATTAAATGACTACGTGAATAATGGATCCTGATTTAGCCTGGTAAAAAGTCTGGCTTTTCATGTACTTCCCAATATCTGATGCTCTGTTATGAAGCTGTACTGTAAATGCAGTCTATAATAAAGCAATGTACCAAGCTATCTATAATGTACCAAGCTAAATCAGGATCTATCACTTCTTTTAAACGAGGTACAGACTTAATGCAAAATATTCTTCATAACAGAAATATATGTAGTTAATGACTATTTGAATGATAGATCCTGATTTAGCTTCGTAAAAAGTCTGGTTCTTTATATGTTCCATAATATCTGATGCCCTACTATGAAGCTTTAATGTGAAATCAGGCTATTATAACCCAAGAAACGTATTTATCCATTTTATTCTGCATTCTTAGACTTCTTTATTCTGGGATTAAGGCGAATGGCTGTACGTTTTATGTTACTGATGAATCATTAATTCAAATCACAGTTTAATCCCTGTGGATGAAGGTGGTGATGAAGTACTTGTTTTTCCTGCCCCTCCTGTGTGTGAAATGCAGATTGGACCAGTTCCACATAAAATGATCTATATCTAATCTAGGCATGTATAGCATGTACCTTCGAGTCAAAATTTGACAGAAGAGTTAAGATTTTTTTTTTCATAAATAAATGAAATAAACATTGTTAATAGAATAAAGTAATTATTCCTGTTAACTTCAGATTACTAGAGAGTCAACTATCTGCTCTTCTTTTACTTTGGAAGTCTGAAATGCTCCTGAAATGACCACAAAATTATAATTATTTTCTTGTACCCTCTGGTTCTGTACTGAGAAGCTGTTTGTGCTGAGTCGTTCATGAAAGCTCCTGTTATTAGTCTGAAGAGTAAATCCTTACTGAATCGTGCAGTCAGATCTTGTTTCAATTCCTGAATGTGGGGCTGTGTTTAGTTTAACTGCCACAGGTGGACATGTGGAGGCATGAAAACGAAGAAAAACAAAGAAAGTTACCCATATCTTGAACACTCTGTTCCTTTCTCACGATTGGTCACTTTGAACGAGCCTCCTTCTTTCGAAACCTTTAGGACTGTTGTGTTTGATTAATAGTAATTAAGGATATATTGTCTTATCTTACTCACTGATAAACAGATCAAATATCCATCTAATGTTGAAACTACAGTCAATACAATGTACAGTACAGTGTAGTCACTAGTGGTGTGCATGTTTTTGTGGATAACACCATCACTGCACACACAAGTTTAGAGATTTTGTTCCCCTTTCACTCAGCAGCCACTGTTCACAATGATAGTAAATGGAACCAGACCTCTGAAGAGTCTGTCTTTAAAATTATGAAATTCTTATGAAAATGTGCCTGATGCCTGTTTTACCAGAGTTGTGTGAAGTTTCCAGTCTAAAACATTTTTATTAAACCTATTCGTGGCGGAGGCATACATGTAGGGAACTGTAAGGCAAAATAGTCCCGAGAAATGTTTTTATTCTGATTAACCACTACTTTACTATCATCAGTATTCTGTATATTCTGCTGAAGGCTTTACTGTCCAGTGATCACTGTGGATAGTAAAAAAAAAGTCTAAATTGGAGCTACAGACATCGCAACCTCTAGTAACTATAAACACCACCGTAAAGAAATCTTGAGTCAAAGTTTCTCTACAATGGACCACTTCACACCAGACCACCATGAACAAATTTTAGGAATTTTCCTTTAATCCCTGTCTAAGAAAGCCGGCCCAGTTTTTTCATTCACCTACCAGCCATGGGACTCAGCATGAGACTCACCTTTACAGAATTATTCTTCATGAATGCAAAGTGACCTTTTGTCATGTGTGAACACAACCACACCTCACCACAAAGTGTGAACAGTGTGAAATTCGTTCTCTGCGTTGAACCCATTCACAAAATGAAGCAATGGGCTGCCAGCAACAAGGGAACCGGGGGAGCAGTGTGTGGGAACAGTATCTTGCTCAAGAGTAACTCAGTGGTACCACTGGCAGTCCTGGGATTCAAACCCATGATCTTCTGATAACAGGGGCAACTCCCTAACCACCAGGACACCAGCTGCCCCAAATATGCTTGAGTTTTTAGTTATCGGTTTTTGTATCAACCCAGACATCCTGTATCTCTGCTTCCTTTCTTTTTAGCATCCCTGTGAGTAACAGCTCTAAGTTAAAGTGGCATATTTTGGCTCTCGGTGGTGCTGTGAGACCCCACTGCTGTGTGTATGATTGGAGCAGTATTTTGGTAAGCTCATACTGCATTACGTAAAATACCATTCCTGACAGCTCTGCAAGCGCGTGAAGACAGCTGTGGTCTTCTCAGAGGAAGCAGAGCGAGATGTTCGGTTGTGCGAGCGTTCAGGTGAAGGAAAGGTTAACGTGGGGGAATTATTAACAGGCCCAGACATTAAACCTGATCATTTGGCTCTGGGGATTTATTTAGGGCATGGGTTATTTCTGGACAGATATCGGTTACTGCCGTTTCAGAGATAACCCTGAGCATACTTCTCCACAGATAAGTCAAAACATACTAAAAGATACATCTGATATTTAGCAGCAGCTCTTTTTCTGACCTACCTGACATATGCTGGACTTGCATCTTCAACTCTGCTCATAAATTAGAGAAGTATTTGAAGATGCTATGACTGGCATAATCTAATTGCATCATTGTTTTATGCATCTGTGTACAGGTTCACCTAGACGCTTCCAAATGTTCTTTTGTAAATTCTAAAACAAAATATTACTTGCCCAAACGTTGGCTTTTCTGTTTAAGTAACTATTGCACACTTTCTGTAAATCCTATAAACTTCATTTCACTTCTCAAATAGCACTGTGTTCATCTGCTATATGATATATTTAACTGAAATTGCTGATCCAAACAACCAATGATTTATAAAGAAAAATCATGGAATTATCAGGGGTGCCCAAACTTTTGCATACCACTGTAGGTTCTACAGTTCAGAGTAGAGTGAAAGGCAGATCAAACATTAATATTAAAACCCTTACCTTTATTATGCCCAGTGCTGCCTTACATCAGAGCTTCTGCAACAAGACCAGCCCTTTTTCTGCAATGCTGAAGTCTGTTTTTCAGAAGTAGGGCGCAGAATGTTCTGTATCTTCAGACAATCCTCCTCTATTTTGGCCTCCAGCTCAAGATTTAGGGTTCTCTTGTTATTTTCTTTGCCCTTTTTCTCTTATTGTTTTAACAAAATTGTGAAATGCCTGAATTCTGATCAATTCAGAATTCTCTTGTACATTTAATAGTTTAAAGCCAAAGAATCTTATTTGGTTTGCGTACCATTTCACTTATTGTATGTACTGTGAGTTCCTGTGTATTGGTGGGTGCTCCCTCCCACCCCCCACCTCCTCGACTGGCTGCAGTGTTTTGGCTGTATCTGCTCAGAACTGCCCTGATTTGCCCTCGTTGCGTAAGAGTCTGCATAATGCACCTCTGTATCCAAACAAGTTTACAGTAGTGAAGTGCAGCGGTGGAGGGGGTTTGAGGTGTATGGTTAAAGGTTGGGGGGGTGTCCATTTCTCTAGTGTTGCTAACTACAGCTCTGTGGTGCTTCGGGCTCTGAAACCTTAGAGCAATTAAAAAAAAAGGCTTCAAGGAACAGTGGAGGATTCTTTTTGAAGACATTCAGCAACATTAGCTGTATCATTTAGTTAATTAATGCAGTCCACCAGTCGTTGGATAGAAGAAACTGCACTGGGTTTCCCGAAAGCACCTCAGGACAAAGATGATTACCACTTCAGTGGTGGAGCGGACATCACACTGAACACTCTCTCTCACAGTTAAGATGATCTTAACACTAAGATGCTTTAGAGAAACTGGGCCCTGATCAGTCAAATGGTGGGATTTTCCCAGATAGCTGCTAAGTCGCAGATGCAAATTTGCTACTGTCAGGAATGTTCCTATATTTGCAGCTTAAACCTTGTCAAAGAAGACCCATTAATGTATCAGACTCTAGTTTTGGTCCATTTTGAAAAGAAAATGTTCAAGAATAGATTTTTCTTCCTCATATTAACTCAAAACAGAACACAAAAGTAAATAGAATTCAGAGTCTGTTAGTACACACATCGAACATCTTAAAAATATCTGGAGTTAAATGTTTTTAAATGAATTTAAAGCTATAAATAAAAGTTTAGTAACTGTTTTAAATGCTGAAACTCAAGCCACCAATCAATCACTGGGCCATTACTGTGCAGTATGACATTTGAGATTAATAGAGTTGATCGTACTCAACCCTAGAGTTGAGTAAGATCAACTCTAAGGTCTTCAAAATAGTGAGCTGATCAGAGCCCTGATTTTGGACTCGTTGACTGGTGGGTCTTCTGGCTTTGGTTTAAAGGGAGCCTAGATGTGTCAGATTATGACTGTAAACTTGCTGGGATCCGGCATCCTCATCTGGCGGTCCTGTGCTGCCATTGCTGGTGTTTTAAGTGGTATGTGGTCTGAATGTGGTATGTACTTGGGATGTAGATCTGGACCACATAAGGCTTGGTAATGGTCTATGCAGTAATGGTCTATTAACTTGTTCTATGCAAGTGACCACTGGAGTTTATTAGGGTACTATCTTGATGCATCCTATTCATCTGTTTTGTTTGTTTGTCTCCCTTCCCCTCAGCAGAACCATACCGTCAGTACCTTCTGACTCAGAAACTGCTGCTCTGGGTCTTGTTTGCCCAGAGAAGATGGCACTCCTGAACGGAGAAGGTCTCAACAGCTCTGCTCACATGAAGGGAGAAAATGGTCATCGCGTGGAGAGCAAGAAACTGGAGAATGGAAAGGAGATCCAGAATGAGGAGGCCATCATGGAGAGGAAATGGATTCGGCCAGATCTGGCCAGCAGATGCACCTGGAGGCTCGGTCTGCCGAGCATAGATTCCCCACATTCCCATTGTCAGATGTGAGAAATAAGACAAGATGAATGAACAAAAAACTGTGGTTTCTAGATGATATTGTTATATTAGCAGTGTTAGAAATTATTGTTGTTGTTATTATTATTATTATTATTATTAGTAGTAGTAGTAGTAGTAGTAGTACTAGTAGTAGCAGCAGCAGCATTAGTAGTAGTGGTAGCGGCAGTAGTAGTAGTAGCGTAATCAAAATTGTTAATGATAATAGTGTACAAGCCACCATCAAGGGTCAGTGAGGCCAGCCAGACAAAGGTGCCCGGCCTGGCGGCACCACAGAGGGGATGGGGGCACCCTCTCTGACCCCAGTCTGTGGCTCTTAGCAGCAGCTCATACAGTTAGCACTTTTCATTTTACATCTCCAACTTTAATTCAACTTTTTCCTGTATTCTAAAGGAATTTACTTAGGGTGTCCATTGTCCATCCAGCATGTTTTCATTACATTTTTTTTGTCCAGATGAAACATATTTAGTACTAAATGCTTTACTAAAGCTAGCCTTGAAAAGTTACACAATTGTATAAATTGGTATTTACTGCCAGGGTTGGCACATGCCCTTTGTGCAGATAGGAGAAACAAAATTGTGGCCGGTAGATTTACAATAAACACAACACAGCCAGTCTTATGAAGGTCAGCTAGCTAACTCTGTCACATACCCATTCGGTATAAATGGTAATTTAATGCTGCACACACTAAACCTCTCCTGTATCTTTGGATTAGAAAACATCCCAAATTTCACTACCCACTCCAAACTCTTGATACATGCGTGTTTGGCTGTTTGTCATAAGCAAAGCAGCAATGTCGGTTGGAGTTTTCAGTGTTGTCTTGTTCTCTCATAGTCATATTTGCTGAGGTATAATTAGTCAAACAGCGTTGAGAAGTTGGTTTTAACAGAGGGTGGGGGTGGTGTAATGAATGGTCTGAGCAATGACTGACACATTCCTCAGTTGGTAATGAAAAACCTGCTACCAAGTTTCCTATAAATTAGAATAATTTGTTCCATTTTACCATCATTACGCAACGGCTGCTGTACAGGATGACGTCTGTATGACGGCTTCAGTACTGTCTGCAACCATCTCTGAACAGTATGTTCTTGAGTTGGGAAGTCATAAATGCAAGAGTTCTACAATGATTAAAGATCATTGTAGAAAGGTGATTCATCTGAAGCTGCTTGCGATTGTGCTCTTTCCAAAGAACTTGTTTGACAATGTGTCCTGTATGCAAAAAAAATGGGAAATGCTGCTTAAATATAAACATTGACTCAGAGCAGATTGCTGAATCATGGTGACTGTGTACATGCTCATCACAGGTGGCAAACACATATTAATGTAATATTTTTGTTGATTGAGTAAGACACCACAAGAGACGTGCTGCAATCTCCTAAAGGCCTTTACATTTATCATATTTTACGAATGCATATACGTGACTACATAGAACATAATACAGTATGTGTCCTTTAGCCAGTCTTAGACTTCCTTTATGAAACTGTAATAGGCACATTTAGTCTGTCTGGTTATTACAGAAGCTGCTACAAGACCTGCTGTAGGCTGATCAGAGAATAATCCAGTCATTTGCAAAGGTTTAAGTACCACTTGTCAAGTTAAAGGAAGCACACCTCCTCTACAAGGAACAAACTTGCAAATTTAAGTGGACAGTTTGTATTTCTTTGCTCTGTTAAACACATTGGATGAAAAGATAAACCATGAATAGAAAAGGTATCTTGACTTTTGCACAGCCCACATTTTCTTTTATATCTGATATGTTCAGTTTAATAAATAAATTGGGCAGAATGACAATATTCATAATTCAACCAGAGTATGACTGAATATTAAGGTATTCAGTCATAAGGTAGCCTTGTATAACACATTCATTAATATTTGCTTGCATTGTCTCTGGACGTGTAACAGTAATGTACTTCATCTCCTCACAGGACCAAAGACCCCAGCATTCTGCCCAACATCCTGAGAAAAATTGGGAACACCCCAATGGTCCGCATCAACAAGATCCCAAAAACCTATGGGCTGAAGTGTGAGATCTGTGAGTATTGAGTCAGCACGAGGTCTATAGACCCTGACTACTGACACAATTCAGTAATTACTTCTGTCATAAATACTTATTTTAAGTAGTTGTTTTAGAGCTGGAGAATACACTATGTACATTATACTGTACAGGACAGCGTATATAATATGTAATGTATAATATGCTGCATAGTAATTTTAGTGTATCTCCAGGTGGGTTTTCTGCTTCTGGACCAACAAGTGTTCTTTGACTATTATGATGAGGAAAGACCATGTCATCTAGCAGGGCAATGGAGTTGGAAAGAGGTCATTTAACCCACAAATGTGCATGAAAATATAGAGATGAGTCTGATATTCAGAGTCATACAAGTTTGGTGCAACTGTCCAGCACTGGTTCCATCAAGAGAGCATGAGTACAAACCTTAATTGATGCCACAGCACTTCAGGGCTGGAAGTCCAACAGAGCATAACTGGCTTCATTCTCTATCAGTAATGTGGCTCTCCCTGTCCTCCATCACTCGGCATAATACTTAATACCAGCTGATGTATTCGAATTGGCTGTTTAGTGTTCTCCTCCAAGTGTGTTGAACTGACCAGTGACACTGGGTTTAAAAAGATATTGGGTTCATGCGACTCAATGGAAGCACTGGAATTGGACATGTCTGAAATGGGGGAAAAAAATTGGGAGCAATAGAATAGGATATTAACATTTTGCTAAGAAATTTATTTCTGTCTAGCATCCTAAATTCTCATGTTTAAGAATCACTAGAATGCAATTCTGTGCTCCACCACAGGGTGCTGTAATCTCTCTTGATCAGTTGCTCCATTTAATGCAATGAAGGAATCATAGAAATCTTTTAACTTTTATCATTATTGTCGTAATCAACAAGGTAAAAACTGGACAAATACCAAATAAAGGAAAGCTCATAAAATCATACATGTTGTTTTACACTCACACACACAGTCTTTATCCAATATCAGCCAGTACAGGGACTTACTGTGCTGTCGTTTATGCAACGGCACATAAACTCTTTCAGGCCTTCTCTGTTTTAAAAAGGGCTCAGAAAATTCAAAAGTTCAGTCAGCTTCTGGGTCTTTCTCAGAAATGTGAGACCCATTCGGCCAGGTCTGTGTTCTCTGGAATCAGAAGTTGGCAGCAGTGTTAATCCTCAGAATGGCCGCTAAGGAACTAGTCGGCACCAAGCCGGATTTGGTTTGTCACAAGGGTTGGGAAAGAAGAATTCTTAGCGTTCTCGAAAATGTGCCCAATACTTTTACTACAGTGTTCTCACTTGGACTTCAGAACACACAGCTTTGTTTTTCTTAAATAATTGTGTGTGTGTGTGTGTGTGTGTACACGCACATGCTTGCACATATACTATCAGTCAAAAGTTTGGAAACACTCGATTAAAGAAGGGTTTACCAAATTCGTTATTATTTTGCACGTTTTAGAAGAGCAGCGAGGACAGGAAAACAACAAACACATTGTGCAGTTTTTAAGCATTAAACAAACCAGACATATCGTTTTATTTTTAAGATTAGCCCCCCTTTGTCTTAATGCAGCTTTACACCCCTCCAAATTCATTCCTTTGAGTAACTAAGTTTACTTTTGCAATATCAGTATTGCACGAGTATTGCACATTATATCTAACATATAATGTCCCATTAAAACATACAATTTGTCTGTTCACCATCTGTCTGTCTTTCCTTCGTCTAGTTCAGTGATTTGCTGAGTAAGTAGGTAAGCTTTTGAAGATGTAACCCAGCCCTCCTATCTCAGAATGAACCTTTTTTTCCTGCCCGGTCTGCTGTGTACCAGTGCTCACACCAGGCTGCAGGTGAACGGGTTCAGTTGAACGGGTCAGATGGTCAGAGGGGTCACAGGCTCCTGCTTAAGCCCCGCTTTCATTTAACAAGCACTTTGTTTAAATGTGTGGAAGTCAAAGCCAGACGATCCTGAACGGCTTAACGAAGCTCAAAAACAGACGCTTGATATTTCTAGAACGCTCATGTGAAACGGATTACTCTTCGGTTGTCTGAACAGAAAAACTTTGGTCTCAATGCCAGTTAATCACGCAGGTGTGTGTGTGTTTGTGTGTGTAAGTACTGAGTGTGTGTAAAAGCAGGTGTTTGGTTGAGTGGTTACTTTAGGATTTCTTACATAACCTAATTTGACTTTTAGTCTATTTTAGTCTATTCTAAAATCTGATTTTAGTCTTGAGTCAAGTTCCTTTGGACAATTCCAATAATGATCAGTTTCTCTTGCTTCCTAACCTGATTAATGACATAACATTTAATCCATAAGATCATGAATGTTGACCCAACCATAAAATTAAATCGAGATGTTTTATTAATTACAATTAAATAAATACATAAAGTCATGTTTTGATATTTAGACACTTATCTTAAAATGGCATGAGGTAAAAAGGGGTGGGTGTTTGAACCTTTATGTTATGCATTTAAATGAATAGTTCAACCAACGATTAAAGAAAGCATATTGCACAATTACCGGGATGCTGTTATGAGCAGTGATAGCAGAACATAAAGCCCGTACCTTTTCTTGGAATAAAATGCTTTGATGGGGTTTTATGGTTCCATAGCGATCTGATGTGGTGTTTTGGTTGAAGAGCTGGTGGGTTGTGTGTGTGCTTGCAGTGGCTAAGTGTGAGTTCTTTAACGCCGGAGGCAGCGTGAAGGATCGGATCAGTCTGCGTATGGTGGAGGATGCAGAGAGAGCTGGAATCCTCAAATCTGGAGACACCATCATTGAGCCCACCTCTGGAAACACAGGTGTGTGTGTGTGTGTGTGTGAATGGATGGATAACTACAGTTGAATATAATGTTGTGCCATGGGACAGATTAATTACTGTAGTTAAAAGCATATTTGGCAGTGTATTTCTGCCACGGTAAGAAAGCTGAGTGCGCGCGTGTGTGTGTGGCAGAACCGGTTTTACCAGATAAAGGCCTGTCAGAGGGCCTGGCACAGACAAAATAGCTGCTTTCACTTCGATACAGGAGGTTCCAGTTCTTCAGGTTTAAATGGCTCTGTTATTCCCAAAGGCTGTTCTACATAAACAAATTGCAAATATTAAAGGGCCAAAGATGATTCATGAAGATTTTATGAATGAGTGTTTGTGTAGAGGTTGTACTGAAATGTATTATGTCATATTATACTGATTAGCGTATGTTAAATGAGACACTGTAAGGACAAACAGGAGCTTCCCAAAGTTCTCAGGAACAATATTCTTGTAATCTTGAACACTTGAATGAAAATATCTGCTGAGCCCTATTCAAAGACCTTCTGCATCCTTTTAGTACAACTGATAATCCTCGGAGAGGTACATTACACAGGATTTCTCTCTTACCAATGATGAGGAAGGTAAGAGAGAAGCCAGCAGTTTTTCAAAAAGTGACCTCAAATGAGCTGGAACAACAGTTACACAGATACCAACAAGCAATGAATCTGCATTGCAGTCAGCTCCGATCCTACAGCTCACACAAAAACCCTTTTAAAAACCATTTAAAATGTTTGCAAATATTCAGGTAAATCATAACTGTTCTGCAGGCAACAATAATTGGCAACAAAGCAATAATGTTATTAATTTATCTAAAATACTTTTTTACCCAATTTTTAAAATTAATTTGATTATTTATTCTGATGAATATGTATCATTCCCGATTTTATATAGTAGCTGTGTTCAATGGTTACTTAAAATTTAAATCTACATTACATAAGTAAAGTAAAATAAGTGATACACAGTGTCATAAATAAGCATCACAAACTGTGCGTGTGTGTGTGTGTGTGTGTGTGTGTGTGTGTGTGTGTGCGTGTGTGCGTGTGTGCATTCAGGTATTGGTCTCGCCCTGGCTGCAGCAGTGAAAGGCTACCGCTGCATTATTGTCATGCCAGAGAAAATGAGTATGGAGAAGGTGAGAGTGCAGAGAATTCTGATATTAAAGTCGCATTTTCCTTCCGAACCATGAGACTTTTCCAAGTGAAACATGATGTCAAGTTGTGTGGCTCGGTAATAGCCATGTAGCGAGAAATTTCTCATTAGAGAATATTTTTTTCCACTTGTGCACGGTGATGTAATCCATGATTTGGAGATGGTACACATTACATTTTGAAAGTAAAAAACATCATTACATTTTGAAAAGGGATTACAGGAAAGCCAAACCTTTATCTTTTTATGATATTATTAACTGCAAAAAATGCCCAGCGAAATTCAAAAACAACGTAAAGAAAGATCAACTTTGTATTTAAACAAATTCTGAATCTAGAATAAATTATGTGAATGTTACCATTAAAATATATCTATCTGAAAACATTTAGAAAAATGTGTTTGTGTGTGTGTTAGGTGGATGTCCTGCGTGCTCTTGGTGCTGAGATCGTTCGGACCCCAACCTCAGCTCGCTTCGACTCGCCCGAGTCTCACGTGGGTGTGGCCTGGCGTCTGAAGAACGAAGTTCCCAACGCTCACATTCTGGATCAGTACCGCAATCCCAGCAACCCCTTGGCTCACTACGACACCACTGCCGAGGAGATCCTGGACCAGTGTGACGGTAACGTGTTCAAGCTTGTTTTTTTTTAGAACCACAAATTCGTCCTATTAAATGTATTAATCTTGTATAGACAATGTATTCATGTTCATGTATAGACAGAAAATGTATGAATAACATGTATGGATTTAAACATTAACATTGTATTAGATGTTTGGATTTTTTGAGAATTTTGGGAGCACCAGGATTTTAAATAAAAAATAATACTAAAATGATCTTTTTAGTCATTTTTAGGCATCCAGTGCTTTATTTTGGGTATAAAGCACTGGGCTAAAGTCTTGGGCACCTGCTAAAATAATATTTAGAGCAGTGAGTGTTTTTTTTTATATTAATATGACTAAATATACTTAAAAAAGATTAATACCAGTAATGTTCTACAGTTAATAGTGATTTTATGTACAGATTATCAGTGTGTTCATGGCTTGAATGCATGGGTGCCTAAGACTTTTGTGCAGTACTGTATGTGGGATTCTGGATGTTAATTGTATTATCTGTTTAGAATAATCAACAGCTCTTTGTATCATTCTAGACAGATCTGAATTTTTTTTAACCACTATTGTGCATTGTTGTTAATTTTCAAGGTACTGGTATATTAGTTAATCCGTTTAAGTAGAACTGAGTTGATTTTAGATCATAAAGAACATCGATTTGAAACTTGAACTGTGGTGTATATTGGGTAAATGTCTAAGTACTATCAGAACAAGACCAAAATCTTCTTCAAATTTACATAGAATTTTTATTATAAGGATTTTTTTAGAGCCACATCTCTAACATATCAAACCAGTTCTCTCTTCAAGATGAAACGTCTGACTGCACTTTTAATGCCCTGCAGGTAAAATAGACATGCTGGTGGCTGGAGTTGGCACAGGTGGCACCATCACTGGCGTCGCCCGCAAGCTGAAGGAAAAATGCCCCAACATTAAGGTTGGCCTGAAACCTGTCTGTTAAACACAATACACTTAACCGTACAGTCAGTAAAAAGCATGCTTATGAGTAGGTTTGGTCTAGATCATGTTCTGTGTGTTTTTGTGTGTTAGATTATTGGTGTGGACCCTGAGGGTTCAATCCTGGCTGAGTCAGAGGAGCTCAATAAGACAGATAAGACCAACTATGAGGTGGAGGGCATTGGATACGACTTCATTCCCACCGTACTGGACAGATCTGTAAGTTTAAAGTGTCAGAGGTGCGTGTTTGTGTGTGTTCTGTGAGTGCTGGTCTGTGTATGTGCCCTGGGAAAATGTGATATGTATGCAAATTGGAACAGCATGTTCAGTGAGCTTAGTACCTTTTATTAGGTCTCCGCTTCCATGAGGCTGATAGGCAAGGTCTTCTTTTGTCTCTGGAGCAGTAAATGATAGTGTGTGCTTATATATGTTTATTTAAGCCATTAGCACTTCAATCCTGGACCAAAATATCTTTTTCTGTCTTTTAATCAGTGCCTCTCCTTCAATGATTACTCAATAGTGTAGTAGCATGCGTTCTGATATGTAAAGAATGTGATATAACAAGGCCAAACATTCATAGATTGCTTTTTGGGTTGTGTCCCACAGTCCCATTAACAGGCACGTGAAGAGCTTGAATGTCTATTTTTGGTACTCTGATTAAACAAATCAACATTAAACATTTTTACAGCAATGTGAATTCCGATCTATCACAGTGCATCCAACAATAAAGGCATTTATACAGTGATATAAAACACAGTAGCACTCAGAAATCTCCAACTCCACATGCTGATCCATTTTATTATGACCAACATGGACATACAGGCACACCAACTATTCTGGGGACAGAATTTAATCAGAGTTAATCAAAGGCACGTCTTTAGGCGTACAGGAACCGTGCTGTAATTAAACTGTGCTGTGATGGTACGGAACTTGCAGCATGCTTTGATTTTCTGGTGTATCTTAGTCTGGTAACAGTGTTTCTGATGCATCAGTGGTACAATTCTCTCTCACCACCGCGTCCATGGTGTCGAACCGGTGGAAAGTTTTTTCTGCCAGAGCTGCTTTTGTTTTTGTGATCTTTTATTATTTATAGTCTTGTTTGAATTTTTTCCATTCTTTATCCATGTGATGAAAACCAGACCCAGCTAACTTGTTAGTGATGTCCTGGATCACCTTCACGTTTCTCACAGAGTTTTGTTACCATCGTAGAAAACTCCCACAAAAATTTATCTTCAGCCCAAACAGACAGTAGAGCTTGTACTTCCTTGACTTTCCAGTTTTATTTGTAATGGAAAAACATTTGTTTGTTGTACGGCACGGTTGCTTGTGCCAATGGAAAAGCACCATTTGATTGTATTGCCGACAAGACAATACAACTGTTGGGGTTAATAGTATTTTCAATAAACATACAAAAAACACAATTAACCCAATGATATGCTCGCTCATTATCAGGTAGTGGACAGCTGGTTCAAGTCCATCGATGAGGAGTCCTTCGCCATGTCACGCATGCTGATCCGAGACGAAGGCTTGCTGTGTGGTATGTACTCATCCATGCCGTCACTTCCACTTGTGTGACGTGATCCATCACAGACTATATCTGTGCATTTGTTCAAAACATGAATTTGAACACCTTAAGCTATAGAATTGTTATTATGAAGTTATTCACTAACTGAGTTATTCAGTATCCTATTGTAAAATTAAGCTGTAGATTATGTAGTTATGAGCGTGAGGAACTGAAGATGATCTCCATTAATGTATGTGTGGTTTATTTTTGTATATGTAAACATATGGTCCCCTCTTTGTGTGTGTGCGTGTGTGCGTGTGTGCGCGCGCGCGCGCGCGTGTGTGTGTGTGTGTGTGTGTGTGTGTGTAGGTGGTAGCTCAGGCTCAGCCATGGTTGCAGCAGTGAAGGTAGCTAAGGAGCTGAAGGAGGGCCAGCGCTGTGTGGTCATTTTGCCAGACACCATCCGAAACTATATGTGAGTAGACCCCGGCCTTCTCCTGCTTCAGCTGGGTAACATGATGATGGGGCCTGTCCTTAACCGTGCTGCCTTTTACAGACAGCTTCAGCTTTCAAAGAAATAGACACTCAACACACACACACACACACACACACACACACACACACACACACACACACACACACACACAGTACAGTGCAAAACCCTTGAGCCACCCCTCAATTCTTTATGTTATGCTTTGAACCACTTTGTCTGTGACGGGCTGCAAAGTGCCTAAAGATACAAGGAGCCTAGATAAAGGAGCTCCAACCTCTCAGCATTCAACACCACCAGTATACTGATCACTGCCTGATCATCTGGAATCATCTGCTCCTGTTTCTTCACTGGTTCAGGACTTCAGT
>JBBJLS010104650.1:0-19714 GCA_037577275.1 Bryconaethiops microstoma
TCCTCCACTCCCCTTTCTCTCTCTTTCTCTCTCTCTCTCGTTCTCTCTCTCTCTCACCCTCTCTCTCTATCTCTCTCTCTCTCTCTCTCTCTCTCTCTCTCCCTCTCTCCCCCTCTCCCCCTCTCTTCCACCCCCACCATCTTTTCTCCACAGGGATCTCCCAGTTCAGCCTCTCCCTTATCTTCTCCTTCTCTCTCCCATACCCCTGTGCACTCACTCTCCCTTTCTCTCGCTCTGTCAGTGTTCACCCACACCAGACACTCGCATCTGCGTTATCAAATCACTTCAGGATTTCACTCACTCCCGGTCGGCTCATCGCTCCTCCGCACGTCTCCGAAATGTACGCGTTTTCCATCACTGCCGTTATAGATCATCTTGCAGTTCTGGTGGGGGCTTCTATTTACAAACGTCACCACAAGCTCCTTCTTTCTTTTAAACACAGGCTGCTAAAACTTAACTCAGCTCCAGCAAGTTTCATTCCACGGTGAAACACAGTCTTTATTTCGGACCTTCATTAGGTACTGCTGCTTTGTATCCACCTTCATCTACCTCCATTTTTTCAGCTCCTCTTATCATATACTTTGTGTACTTTGCAGTTCACAGTTACAGACAGTAGTCCAGCTGTTACTCTGCATTTGTAGGCCCTGCTTTACCCCACTGTCAGTGGTCTTAAAGAGGTAGAATTGGGGGCCAAGCACAGGCTACCACTGTGTTTCTAGCTTATCCTGTTTTTCTTCTTCTGAATGGCAGCCTCTAGAACTGTTTGGTAAAAAGTTATGAAATTTGGCACACTGACCAGGGACAGTCTCCTGATTCTTTTACCTTTAGCACTCTAGTGTGACTAATGGGTTAAAAGTGCATTTGTACATAACATTTCAACCTTATGTCCAGTTTTTAAAAAAATGAGCTGTCACTGAATTCCTTGGGTCAAGTTCAACATACCTCGTGTGATCAATTTCTGTCATATTGGATTTTCTGCCAAATTAGATTTTATCAAGTGATTTTTTACTTCTCCTCAGCCAAACTTTGTGCAGTCTTCACTGAATTTGGCACAAATGATGTTCAGACTAAGCCTCACAAAAGTTTTTTTTATTTTGTAACTATTGGCCACAGCCAATTGGAATTGAGCAGGAAACAGGAAGTTGGGTCATAATTAAGCAATAGTTTGATGTATCAGAACCAAACTGGACCCGTCTGGAGGAAGCAGAACAACCACTGTAAAAATCAATAGTTTTTTTTACAATTTTTTTTTACAAACTTTTGATATTTTTTGATAAAAAAAATATTTTTGTGGCTGGTTGGGTTTTGGGAAACAGACAAAAGTGTTTGTTCAACACAGCCAGTCAAAATGAATGGAAACCTCCAAACAGTAAGTAAGGTCAAAACTCAGTGACTGATAAAAATCTCTTTGGTTTAGAAAAGTGTAGTGTATTTCTGCACAACTTCAAGAACTTAACTATTTCTTCAGGCTGCTTGGCTCCCTCACTGCTGCTTGTAGCTCTATTTTTGACACTTACACAGTAGGAAGGGTGTGTGTGTTTGCATGTGTGTAAAAAAATTTTTTAAACAGTTTTTAAACAGTTTCTCTTGGGCTGAAAATACTAACCAAAAATATCTATCCTACAGTGTCACACACACACACACACACACACACACACACACACACACACACACACACTCGCTCCACTGCCATGTCAATAATGAGCTAATTACAGCCTGTGATTGCAAACTACAGACAGCATCTATATGGTAAGTTGATAAAATGACCAGTGAGTGCAGAACCAAGATAAGTGTACCTAATAAAGTGGATCATCAGTGTACACACTTAATTAAACATGCTACAAAGTGTTCTTCCATAAAAACTCTTTGAGTGAATGTTTCTTCAAAGATCATTTGCTATAAGTGAGATTTTTCAGTGTTAAGAATTTTTTTTTAAATATGTAAAGTAGTGGTTTCTCCTGGAACCACATGTACAAACCATCAACCCTCGAGGAGCCTTTATTCTTCAAGAATGGACGGCAAAGCGATTCGGAAACATCGACGCCGTTCAGCCCGAGCTGCCTGTTGAACTGCTAATGGCGAATGGTGAGTTGTGAATTGTTGAGTCGGGCTGAGGGGAGGCAGCTGAAGAGCCAGACAGAGAAATATGACGTTGATCTCTGCTTTAAACACCAGACTGTGACACATCTGAATAATGAGGGGAGATTTTCTCATGTAAGCCATCTACAGATGAAACACATGGATTTGCCTCCTGCCCTAGTCATGTTGCAGATGTTGTGGATGGCATGCGTGCATGGGTGAGCAGATTATTCATGTGTTTTATCTGACTTTGTAAACCCTGTGGCCTTATATGGCAAAGTTACAGAAATACCTCAGTCATGTACGTCATTTAGAAAGGCCAGTTTGACTTATATCTATTTGGCACAAGTTATACAGGTGTAATCTCTCTCTCTCTCTCTCTCTCTCCCTCTCTCTCTCTCACTCTCTATCACTCTCTCACTATCGCTCTCTCTCTGTCTCTCACTATCTTTCTCTGTCTCTCTGTCTTTCTCTCTCACTCACACTATCTCCCTCTCTCTCTCTCCACCGTCTGTGTGTGTGTGTGTGTGTGTGTGTGTGTATGTGTGTGTGTGTGTGTGTGTTTGTGTGTGTGTGTGTGTGTGTTTGTGTATCCTCACATTATGTCAAATGATTAGTGAGTATCATATGAGGTGGAAGAAAAGGGAGGAGGGAGACATCTGGACTCCCAAAAGTTTAATTTCAATACACATGTACACACACCCACCCACACACCGCCCCCCCTCCCCACCCCCCACCCCCCACCACACACACATCCCACACACACCAACAAGAGCACACACGCTGAGCTCTTGTCGGGGGGGGGGGCAGCCTGTGGAGGCTATAATTAGATTCCGCTGCATGCTTGTGTGATTGTTTGGGGAAAGAGGACTCTGGGCTGTTTTCCTGTGGGTTCCTCTTTGTTTTCGGTCCAGGTTACTCTCCTGACCAGCCGAGCCTGAAGCTCATAAAGCAGCAGAGCCTGTAGAAATCCTCTCTGCTCTGTTTGGCCTTGGCCCATGCAGCCCTACATGGCTTCATTTGCTCTTGGCACCCGTCACTGTTTTGTGTTTTTTTGTAGCCAGTTTGGGTCATGGAGGTCCTCCCAGTTCTTCGCAATTAATCTCTGTTCTTGTCGGAGATGAGGAGACAGTTCAGGGGTCTCGGACCTGCTCCTGGTCCACTGAAAGATCTCTTCTGTCATTACTCTTCTACACAGTCTCTCTCTATCTCTCTCTCTCTCACACACACACACACACACACACACACACGTGCGCATACACATTTTCATTCTTTTGCTCAGGTTTTCCACACTCCTTTCCTCTGCTTGTCTTTGCAGATTTATTTTTTATCGTAGATCTCTCCAATGTTTCCCTTTCATGTTCAGGCGTGTTTTTTCCAGTGTTAATACAGTGAATCATAGTGAAGCTCTTATCCCTTGGTGGGTGGTCGGGGGGGGGGGTCCTTTCACTGAGCTGGTTCTAATACAGTGCATGCAGGAATGGTCCTCAAGCTTCATTTAAAACCTGCATTTTGCTTTGAGTTCACTTAGAATACTGCTTAGTCTTAAATCACTGCTCAGTAATATGTCACTATTACATATTACAGGAAAGATAAACAATATTTCGTAAATGCAATAGCAAAAACCAGCAGGGAACACACTGGGATTTCCGGGGATTCATTTTTAGTTCATTTTTGTTTCACTCAAATCATATAGTATTTAAAAGTTTGCAAGTACTGAAGTAATACTTTTATTTCAATATCAAGTGTTGCTTGGTAAGAATACGGTTCATTTCTTTGAACGACCCAACATGTCTGACCACCAACATAATTAGGCAGTGGAATCAACCAATCACAGTTTGATTTCCAGTGTGGGGCCAGTTTCGCTAAGGGAAAGCCTCACTGTATTGTGGTTTCATGTGCCATTGGAAATAACATAATCACAGTTTTGAGCACATGAACGATCAAATAAATACAGAATTACAAGAGGGAAACTCGAGCCAGACAGAAGCGAAGTTCATTTTATTCCAAAGCCTAAATGTTACTAAATGTTTTAACCAGTCTCTGTCGTAGAAGACTGAATCAGAAAGCTTTACTGATCCCAGAGGAAAGTTCTGGCCACAGCAGGATTGAACCCAGGACTCCGTGTCTTTAATCCACAGAGTGTTCTCACTGATCTGTCCCACTGTTGAGGAGTTAAGGACAAGTAGAGGACGTCAAAGACGTGTCTCTAGCATAAGACATAGAAATAGACAGAAGAAGATTTGCTTGGAATATTATAGCTATACAACAGAGGGGGCGATAAATCACAAAAAGATGCTTGTATTCTGTGAAAAAAGTTGTGCATTCAGTGTAAGCCAGGCTGTATTGTGTAAAAGGAATGAGCGCTATTGATACTCAGTGTTCTGTTACCTTGCCGTGTTGAAATATTCAGTGAACCCAAGATATTGTTTTCAAGTTGTTCCTGAAATGCCTGTGCAGAACTTCATGGTTCATATGTATGTTTTCATCTTCCTCACTGTCTCTGTTAGACATAAAGCAGCCCAGGACAGTTTGGAGATTTTTCTGCTCCGATACATTACTGTGTATTAAATAACTGAAGAGTTGAATTAAGTGTCTTTGAGTAGGAAATTCCCCAGACTATGCAGGACCACCCCTGAGACTGAGGTGTGTTTCTGCTTTGACAGTGTGTCTGCTGTGCTCTGGTATAACTTGCAGTGTAAAGATGTTCTAATTAAAACCCTCTCCGGGCCATGGTCATGTTCGGTTCCGTATTCCGCTGTGGGAGTGCTGAGAGGACACGTTGGCATTCCACACAGTCATAAATTTCCCTGTAAACACAGCCCTCTCTGCACTCCCATTGTTATTGGAAAGAGTAGCTCAACAGCACCATGGCAACAGTGAGTGTGATTGGAAGCAGAGTTCTAAATCACGGGGCCGGATCGGGGCGATGCTGTACCGCGCTGGCAGCGTAACGGGTTCCGGTACAGTAACTCTTTTGTGGCATAAGATGCTGGATCACGCAAGCTTGACGTATGAACCACCAGAAGAAAGGGGCGGCCGTCGCTCGTTACAGTGAGTCCTGAAAACAGATAATGATGCTAAAGCAGTCTGACAGCACTCCTGCTGGATCACACATCACAATTAAATTCAGTCTAAACTTCTTTTCTTTTGGTCAACATTGTTGAATTAGAAAAATAATATGCCAGCGTAGCATCTCACAGTAAATTTTCACTTTTTTTAACGAGAGAGTGAAAAATCAAAACAAAAACACGATGAAAAAAAAAAGAAACACAACCAACCCCAGACCCATCCTGGCTCTGTCCGATCAAGGCACAGCAGTATAAACCTAGGCAAGGTACAAAAGGTGACAAATGTAGCATCCAAATTAAGGGAAAACCGGAGTAACAGCTAAATGGAGGTCAATTAGTCACTGGCGGCAGTAAAATAAGAAATAAAAGGTTGCCATTTATTAGTTTTTTCTCGTAACATTTCGACTTTTTTCTCGTAGTTTCGAGTTTATTCTCGAAATATTACGAGTTTAATCTCGTAATCTTAGATTTTTATTATTTTTTAAGGTGGCACTAAAACGCCGTCGTACGTTCCTACATTAATAAAACATATTAATTCAGCAAAAGGATTGTTGTACGTACATAAATGTGAAAGACAAAAGTGCGTTGATCATATATATTTTATGTACATGTAAATGACGTAAACATGTAGTTAAGTAAATTCTATACATTACTTATATATACTTATAAAGCCATTATTTGCTCTTGTTCATAGATATTGCTATCAGAATTTTGCTTATACAAGAGAGTGTATTTTTCATCCAGCAAAACAATGAACTAACCTGTAAAGTTTGCCAGCTTTAGAAACTTTCTGAAAGATAAATAATTAAGGCAGTGGATGAGAAAAATACATTTGCGTTTGCATATTATTGCCTAACGGCATTCCTGTGTTCAGCTTGTTTTTTCTGTGACTAATGCAAACAAATGTAGCTAAACATGAGTCTTATGCGAATCTAAATTTATCCTTCCTTTTTCAGCTTAGTGGAGGGCATACTGAAAGCTTTGGTCAAGAACTGCAGGCCGTAAGTTTTCACACTTATCCTCAGATGACACTCATTAGAATTTTACTGCATGAAGGTTTCGGTTAAATTGATGAAACTGAAAGTCTTTCTGAAATGCACTTAGTGGCTCCCCACAGCTTCACTTGGTGAATGTGTTAAATGCAGAGAAAGTATTTCACACTGTTCAGACTGTGTGCTGTGCTATGGTGTGTTCATGTGTGACTGTAAGGGGCCCTTTTTACTTTACATTACTATTGCCAGCAAACAACACAACTAGCTAGATTTAACTTGACACACACATGGCATTGAGTGTTTGGATTTGAAAGTGAATTAAGGAACTATCAAGCATGTTGTTCATCAATTTGATTTTCCCCAATAACATCAGATATAATCTTGCCTGATTGGGAAAGTAGCTTTTACTACCGCCATCCCAACTTAATAAAACGGGCAATTGTTAATGTTACCGCTGCTTTTTACTGATGTCTTTCCCATTGTTCTAAAAGCAGATGTAATTTTGGTTACCATTCCTACTGAGCAGCCTTTGTGAGTTATGCTCCTGAGACACATGCCCCAGTAATGAGCCCTCTTTCAAAGCCACTTAAAGCCTTTCTTCTTTCCATCTTAAACAAAATTAACAAGGCCTGCTCAGCATCTTCATACATTCCATGGTAGGATATTAATTGCTTAACTGTATCATACAGCACACCTGGAAACATCTGCACTCATGTTTGTCCACTCATTTATTAAGGGTAATTACATATACAGTAATCCCGTTTTCCGCTGGGGTTACGTTCCAAGAGCACCCGCAAATAGTGAAAAACCATGTTGTTGTGTTTTGGTTAAAAACAATTCCTAAAAATGCCTACTTTTATAGTGTAAACCCTAAATATGCCCCAAATATGCTCCCAAAACACTTTAATTTCATTTTAAACTCAGTTTAATACATTACCCTTAACGAAAATATAAAGGTGAACCCATACAGACTGTACTGTAATTCATGCACGGGCATTTTCTTTGGTATGCACTGTCGTTTTCTTTGTTATAAACAGGTAAATACTGTAATAAATTAATGTAATTTTTATTAATAAAAATACAGTAAAATGTAGGGGTAATCACCAATAATTTTTACATCAATAATTTACTGCGTCTTATTCAGGGTTCTTCAGGAGGAGTACTGTGTTGTAGAGACCCGCCGGTTAAAGGAGACATTGGACGGCGACTGAGCTCAACAGCCTCTTTTAATTTAATGTACAGCAATAAAACTACTGGGCTTTAAGAAGATCAAAACGAAAACCAAGAGAAACACTGAAGATGAGTCAGGGGCGGACTGGCAATCTGTGCGTTCTGGAAAAGAATGGCTGTCCGATGCACGGAGGCCATCTAGCCCCCGGCAACCCCGAGTTATTCCCTAAAAACTGTTTGTCTCGCCAGCGCGCTGTCCCAGTACTTTTATCCCAACGTTCCGAGCGGCATAGCTCCGTGGCGCGACCACCCAGACACTTCAAACTTCACAGTTAGATACATCTCCAGGAGACATTACCAATGAGCCCTCATTTGCAATTTTAGGCCGTGTAGATCACGAGTTATTCACCAGAAACTGTGAGAGCCGGAGCGCGTGCGTCTTTAAATGCTGTAATGGTGCATTTCGTCCCATAGCTCGGCCTGGGAAAAACCTAGCGCCATGCATGGGAACAAGTACAAAAACATTTATATGGAAATGTAGCTGAATTTACATTCATATTTATGTTATAAAATTAGTAAATTTTTCTTATTAATTTAGAAGTTAAAAAAACAAAAAAAAAACATTGCCACAAAAAGGAAGAAATGCGGAGAATATTTGCTGGTTCCACGTTATTGTGGAGATTACTGCGTAAAACTATCAGTTAGGTTCTCCGAAAAAATCTGCATGTGACTGATTCCGCGACTCCTGATCCGCATAAAACGGGGGGGGGTTACTGTACACTATAATATATTAAGTAAAGTGACCGTTCTGTCATACATGAACACAGCACACAGTGTGAAATTCTTCTCCGCATTTAACCTATTCACCAAGTGAAGCAGCGGGCGGCCAGGAACACAGCGCCCAGGTAGCAGTGTATGGGGACAGTACCTTGCTCAAGGGAACCTCAGAGGTGCCTCTAGCAGTCTGGGGATTCAAACCCACGACTTTCTGATCACAGGGCAAACACCCAACCACCAGGCTACGAGCTGTAAATGTGTAAGGATAAGTTACTGTGCAAAATTGTATCAAAGTGAAAAATATACCCACGCTGCTATGCTGAATTCATACAGCTAAGTTAGTCAGTCAGCCATGTTGGTCTATTCCAGCAGGGAGGACACATGTCCTGCTATGAATAGCATCACAATTTCCCCTAAGGCTTTTAATCCCATTAAGCCCTTTTTAATTCTGGCCTTAAAAAGGTGTGAGTTTCCTGTCACTGACAGAGTGGAGGGACTGGAAGTAATTCCTGTGAAAACTTCCTCCTGACCGCAGTACCCATCATTTGTAGCTATAAGCCACAATAATATTGATAAATGGTTATAAGCTGTCTCTTATAAAATGCTAGCCAGTTACAGTAGTACAGTTGTTATTGGTTGCTTCAATTTGTAGTTGTTATTGTTTCCATGATGCATTTTTTTTTTCATCACAAATGAACAAAAGAAGAATCTTGTTAGACCTTTTGAATTTCCATGGGGAAGTCTATGTGTTGAAAGCTCATCTTAGCTGGTGTGATTATAGCATATAAGAGAATGATTTAGAGCATGTTTAGAGAAGTATGGTGTTAAACATTAGCATATTAACAATTTCTTTTGCATAAATTGTTTATTGTATCATTTAGGTATTTCCCAGAGTCAGCTACTCAGGAGATGCTGGAAGAGTGGAGGCCACTGCTGTGTCCGTTTGACGTGACAATGCAAAGAGCTATCAGCTACTTTGATCTTTTCCTGCCCACCACTCTCCCCCCTCATCTGCACCACAAGGGCTTCAAGTAAGTTCCTCCTAAGCTACTTCCTTCCTACACAGCTTTGGCATCAGACTTGGCACATTAAAATACATCAACACAAAGCCTCCACACTGAATGATGGGTTCTAAGGGTTACACTAGTCAACTAATATTTCCAGAAGTGGACAATATGGGTAGGTGTCAACTAGTTGTGCCAGATTGAGGCAATGAACTATGGTAGCAGCTAAACAAATAAAGTAACATGCAGGGTGGAGACCAAAACAAGTGTTGTTTCTTCTAAGCACAAGGTCAAACTACTGCTTAGGAAAACATCACAAGATGAAGCTAATAGCATGTCCAAGTTGTGTAAGCCTATGCTAAAAAAATGAGCAGAGGTAGAGTTAGGTTTCAGTTTATAGGACGTCATAAGACCACAGTGTCAGGTTCCAGATATCAGACAAAATGGCTTCATGAAAACACTGTGATGTCGCAGCTCTCAATTTGGAATCACATGATACACAGAATACAAAAAAATCTGAAAGTGAGATCCCTGCTAGACTGCCAACCACGTCTGTAGCCACATTTTTTTAAATACAGATTCACAAACACCAGTTTAGTACATTAATTTTGTGCTAAATATATTTATTTTGTTTTACTTACTGTCGGTTTTGTTTGTGTTTTATTTTGGCTTTGGTCTTGATGAGCCAGTATATCCTGAACTTCGGTTTGGTTTTGAGCTTAAAAAATATGTATATTATGTCTGTTAAGCCTGCAATTTGTAAGTGAGCACTTTAACCAATCAGAATGTTTCGCTGTGAGCATCTTGACGGATCACATGTTTCTGTGGGTGCTGAATCTGGATATTCTGAGGTGAATCAGGACATGTGCACTGCAAAAACAACCCAATATCTTAGCAACTAAAAAATATATGGACAATTAGGAAAAGGATTGGGGATTTTTTGTTTGTTTGTTTTTTGCAGTGTACACTATATTTCTGAATATTTTTATTTTTTCCTTTTTGCTTATTTCAAGTAAATGTTGCTTACCTCTATTAGTAGATTTTTGCTTAATACAAGCATGTACCTCTCGATTGTACCTGTTCTGTGTTATTGTTCTGTATTATGTTGTCTGTATTGTGCAGCTGTACAGCTTATGAATACTCTTCTATATGTGTGTTTTCCAGACTGTGGTTTGATGACCTGATAGGCTTGTGGGTATCCGTACAAAATCTCCCCACATGGGAAATGGTAAAGTTTAGTTTTCTTCTTCACTTCAGTGGAGTGGATTGCATTCAGAATGGAGACACAAATGACCTGTAATCACTTTTTTGTGTTTCAGCATCTTGTCAGTCTTTTTGCTCGGTTGGCCAGTGACAACATTGGCTACATTGATTGGGATCCATACATACCAAAGGTTGGAAAACTCTTTGAGTGATCTAATTAGTTTGAAGGAAGTACGATTAGTACCTTTTGAGCACAGATACTGCGAGATGAGACTCCCAAATGGAGTTTTCGTTGTGAAGCTCATATCACTGGAAGAAATAAATATTAATATGAGAACTAAGTAAAAGTGAGTTTCAAACATGAAAGTTTTAACACACTTAAGCCTATCAAACCAAATACTTCTTCACATTTTAATTCACGATTACTGTTTATTTAACATAACACTGGCACTTTTATAATTAGGTAATGTTATGGCACTTATAAATAGAATAGTCCATTTTTACCAATATGCTAAACTCTAAACATTGCACTGAATAGAAAATCGATATATATGAGAATATGTAAGAATTTTTTGGTGCACAGCATAGAGTTTAACATATAAACATACATGTATGCACACATTCAGAACAGAATTCTGATCACTGTAGACTGATCATTATTGATGTTTCATCCAAGTAAAATTGATAACTTTTTTATTGTTAACATTGGAAATTTGTAACACAAGCCAATAAAAATAAAAAAAATAGATTTATGAAATGTTTCATGAAAATACATGTAGATCTTCCGTCCCCTAGAGGAGTTTCCATGGATTAACCCTGTAGACTTAAAGGCTTTGTTAACTTTTGCACTTCTAATTGCTTCCATTATACCCCTGCTTTCAGATTTTCACAAGGATTCTGAGAAGTTTCAATCTTCCAGTGGGATCCAGTCAGACACTTGTGTCTCGATACCAGACGAATGCCTATGACATCAGTCATGTGGCCGTCTGGATTACAGCTTTACTGGTTTGTAATCCTTTCTCAGTGTAGGAAAGGCTGAGTGAAATAAAAAACAATATAATATAAAACAATGAAAAGTACATAATGAATTTTACAATGGTCAATGTGTGTGTCTGTGTGTGTGCTTGTGTTTCAGGGAGGGCCAAGCAAACAGGCCCAGACACAACTGAGTGGCCTTTTTAACAGTATCTCCTCATTCTTCCATCCTTCTAACCATGGTCGATGGCTAGTGAGTCCCTGTTGAATAATTTGTCTTATTAATATGTGTTTTTTCAATCAGTAGTACTGTATATAATGTTGGTTGGAATAGTGTGTGTCATAACTAGACACAAGATGTTTAGATGTTTTATTCAGTATTTCTTTGAGAACAACACAAAGGTTTTTCTCAGCACAAACCTCGTTCTGTATACTTGTATACCTGTATACTTGTTCTGAAATCTACATTACTGATTGGCTGTCTAAATTACATTCTGCATGAATGTTATTAACGTCAGCGCTTCTTTGTTAGTGTACAGTCGATCAATAAATATACCCACTTCCAGCTCCGCGCACACATTTCTTTTTCAATCCACATTCAGTTTTCCTTTGTAATGTAAAAGAAGGTTTCAAATAATGAATTCAGGAATCTGTGTCAAAGTCAAGGTGTCTGTATTGGTATCTGCATCAATATTCAATATAGTATATGTTTGAATTATAACCAGCCTACTTATTGATTTCATTTCCTGTCATGCGGTCTGCTTTGAATAAAAAAAAAAATTCAGACAGTGTATCAAAATTCAAAAACTAGGCATCTTTGCATCCTGTCAAAATAAGGGGCAGGGGTTATGCTGTGGCCACATCCATGACTGGATTTTTTTGTTTGTTTGTTTGGATTTTTTTTTTTTTCGTATATTGTTAAATCCAGAAAGTATAGCAATAGCATCATATTATAGTCATCTTCAATGTAGATGTTTTTTAACATTGAATATTACAGTGACTACAAACCTTTTAAATGTATGTATTTATTTATTAAGATATTATGGTCCCACCATTTCTTTTAGTAATTAGGGTTAGGTTTAGGCAATGGAATGCACAGAATTAATTTCCCTTCAGGTGTCATCATCAAGACTTTTGTGCAGTTTATCTTTAAAAAAAACCCAAAAAACACCCAGACATGCTCTCAGCAGAACTAAAATACTGCGATGACACAAAGTGAGGTCACAGTTGTGGCTAAATGAAAGGTCAGGTCCTCATCCTCAGTGCATGCCATTCTTTTTCTAGAGTCATCTCCTCATAGACCACTATCAGGCTACAGTTAGCCTTCCCCAGTGCACATGTAGTTTATATTGTCTGAGGGAGACTTCCAGCTGTCCATGCTTTGCTCTTCTGCCTATAAATGCTTTGTCCTGCTGTTGGCATTGTGTGCTCTATTCTCCACTCTCAGTTGTTGGTGGGATGGCCTGTGTTTCCTCTGACCGGAGGGCTGACTGCGCTGTATGATTGGTGACTTTGTGGCATATGGTGCCACTCTTTACAAGAAGAGTACTAGAAAAAAAGATGTGGAGGATCTGCCAAGTGGCATAATGTTTACACAGAGATAAATATTGTTTATGTCTCTAGACCCTGCTTAGACTCTTGTTTATGGCAAAGAATGGCATTGTATCTGTATCTGACTGAATGGGCTAGAGAGACATCTTGGGTCAGTGATAACATTATTCAAATGCCTCCGTTTTAAACATTTTTGCCCTTTAAAACATAACCCCTGCGTGGAAATAGGAATTGAAATAGAAACAACATAGACATAGAAACAACGTACACAGAAATAATGTAATAATTCTATAAATATTAAAAAATGTGACGTTGGATTCCCAGAATATGTGTTCAGGCTCCTCCCCTAACAAAGGACAGCTGAACTAAAAACTGAAACTTTCTGGGTTTTTGTACATGTACATTTTATAGTAAGATAAGTTGAAATATTATTTTGGATTTTGCAAAGTGTCCCCATGCAAATGTAAAAGGCCCATGAATTTCACTCACTGAGCGTACCTTTTAGACACTAAAACTTCACCAATCACAATTTCAGATGTTTTCAAATTCAGCTAGTTCTCTAGTTGTGTCTACTATTTGGACTACTGTCTGACCAAATTGTGTGAATGTTTTTAAAGCTTGTTGATGTAGTGTCCACTCTCCCTGTCCATACAGCCTGTTTCAAATTCGTCATGACCAAAGTCTTAGGCAGTTGAAAATATTGGGCAGCAAGTTTTTTTTAATTTTTTTTTTATTGTCATCATTTTTTTTCCTTTCTTTCTTTTTCAAAAACACTACTATTAGAATAAATACAAATAACATTAATGCAATAAATAATTGTTTTATGTTTATATGTATAAAATGTGTGATTTGTTTTGTTTTGGCTGGAAAAAAGACACTTACTGCTGAGATAAATGGCTTTAAACAATTTGCATAGGTGCCTGAGACTTTTGCACAGTGCTGTATTCTGTCTAGAGCAGTTTAGCCCATACATTCACTTTGAATGTTATAAGTAGTGGATTTTGGTGCATTCTGGCGGTTTTTAGTAGATAAAACCACACAATCCTTATGGATTGACTTCAGTGGGAGAAAAATTCAAGAAAGATGTTATGGTCAAAACATTAAAGTATGGATCCTTCAAGAGTGATGTTATTGTGCTATGTTATTGCTATGTTTTTTTGTTAATATTTCTATTGCTTTAAAACAATTACACTTAAACAACACTATAATACACAGTAAAAAAATAAAAATAAAAGAACAATCCTTCAAGGGTGAGGACTTTGCTATGTTATTGATATGTTTTTGTTAATTTATTTATTTCATTGCTTTAAAACAATTACACTTAAAACACTACAATACACAGTAAAAAAAAAAAATGAAAGAACAATTAAATGATGAATAACACTAAATGAATGCAAAAAAAAAAAAGGGGGTGGGAGGCACAATAAAAACATTCTGCAAGTCATTGACTGTCTGTCTCATGCATGGCTTATACAAAGGAATCATAATATTGAACCTTTGAAGAATTGCTCTGTTTTTTGTAATTTTATATTTAACACATAAATCAACACCTTGAGTATAACAAGTTTATCTTTGTTTTCCAGATGAAGTTGATGAAGCTCCTGCAGCGGTTGCCAGCAAGTGTAGTGCGGCGGCTGCATCGTGAACGCTACCGGAATCCCTCCTGGCTGCCTCCAGTGCCAGAAAGTCATCGGCTCAGTGAGCAGGACATCACAGAATTTGTGTCCTGCATGAAGCAGCCTGTCCTGTTAGCCATGTTCAGTAAGACTGGCAGCCTGGAGGCAGCTCAGGCCCTGCAGAACCTGGCTTTACTCCGACCTGAACTAGTCATCCCCCCACTGCTAGACAAGTGAGTGCATGTGTGAGCAGATTTGCATTTGTGTGTATGTGTATTTATGAATTTGGTATTTTTCTTATAATTGCGGACAGCCAGTGTTTCCACAGTTACAGTAAACCAAGGACATCTTGACATAAACATCCTGCAATGATTTTTCAATCAAGACATTCACTGTTTTTAATAAAATAAAATGTTTTGTTGCAGGTACTCTTCAACTTCATATATTTCAGATAATTAGTAGGAAGCTGTAAAATAAAATTGAAAGAAATGTGTCCAGAATGAGGATTTTTTAAGGACTAGACAGATATAAAACTATAAAATATATTTCAGAATGCCTTGTATTTGAAACTTGGTGATAACATCAAGAAATTAATATAAATTGATAATTACAGTACATTATTATATGATTATTTAAGTATAGTAACTGTCCAGTATCTATGATGCAGATTTTATTAGTATTTTAAGTAATTGCATTGCAGTTTTTGCTCTATCTCAGCTCATCTTAGGTTCAAATATTCGGTTCACAAGTTACACAAACTGTGTAATGTAATCTGCAGGCTAAAACCACACATTTCAGAATATTCTCTTTCATGGCTACCCAACACTTTGGAGTCTGTTTGGATTAAATACTCAGCCTTTCAAGACCAGAAAAGGAACTGGTTCACACGATCCTGTTTTTAAAAGTCTTTAAATAATTTATCTAAATCTTTACTCCTGAGTATACACTGCTACACTGTTGCCCATAGTGCCATTCCATAGATTCATTACTTGACTAGCCTATGTCACCTCTGGTGTGTGTATATTCTCATGATAAGGTACAGACTATTACATGAAACCGGTTGCCATTTTATCTTTACCACCAAGTCAACCGGTTTCATGTAATAGTCTCTACCTTATCGTGAGAATATACACACACCAGAGGTTGACTTTGTGGTAAAAATAAAAGGGCAGAACCGTGCCAGCACAGAATTTGTGAATGGTCCCATCTATCAAAACTGGATTACATCTCTTTTTCATTATCCTGTGATAGGCATCTTCTCACTATGTATGCTCTCTCTAAAGGACATACCCTGCCATGGAGACGCTGATAGAGCCACACCAGTTAACAGCCACTCTCAGCTGTATGATTGCCGTGGCTCGGAGTTTGGTGGCAGGTGGCCAGCGTTTCCCTGAGGGCCCCACACACATGCTGCCCTTGCTGATGAGAGCGCTGCCCGGCGTCGACCCAAATGACTTCAGCAAGTGCATGGTGAGAAATTCCTACAGTGACGATAAATTAAGACATAGAGATAGCGGTGTTAATCTAGTTCTTAAACCTGGTCGTACAGTGGCTTGCATATGTTAGTGTTTCCCCGATTCTAACACATTCACTTCAACTCAAGAAAGACCTATTAATTAACAGATTATAATTTTGTTAATTACTATTTAAAATTCATTTAAAGAAAAAAAAAGCATTTATATTCGAGATGGCTGTTGGGTTGTAGAACTGTAAGACACCAATCGTTAAATAGCACTGAAAATAATGTGTTCCATGTGTTCACATGGGCGTGTGTAGGGGTGTACGATATATATCGTTTACAATAATGTGGAAATTGTTCATTTAACGATGAGGCATCTGGCATTATCGAGTATTTCTGCAATATCTCGGCATGGATGATGAGATATGCATGGAGAAAGAGAGCTAGGCTATCTCACTAACTCTCTAGCTGCACTCTCCATTTTTGCAGATCTGGTAGCTAGACATGGCGCATTATCACTTGCGTGGAGATGGTTTGGCTTCAGGAGGCTATGTGAGAAAGGGGTTTAGGTGAAACACGCCGCCACAACGAACCCCTGAACTCATTATGGAGAGTGTCCATTAAATCAACGATAGCGGTGACTGTAAAAAATAACCCAGCAGCAAATTTTACGTGCTGCTTTCTACGTTGTTCTTCTTTCTATGTTATTGCACTATAACGCTGCCGACGCCCATGGCAGCATTGTAGTGCAGTTCAAGTGGTTTAGAAAGATGGTTTTAAAGAACTTCTGAACACGTTACACTCAATTTACACGCTGCCTGGCCAAAAGTATTACAGTAAAACAGCTCTGCCTGAACTGTATGACGCCAGTCACCAAACTCTCTCAGAGAAACTGAAGAACATGTCGCATTTCACCACAACAACGAATTTATAGTAGAGCAGAACATCCGAGTCGTACATTTCACTGACACTACTGTTTGCAAACATCCTACCTTCTAGACAAAAAACATGAAGTGCAAGTGCAAATTTATCCTGTATCTTTGATTTTAAAAAAACCTAAAGACCAAGTTTATTTTATATCTTTGTACAATATTGGACCGAAACCGAATAATTTATTTACTAATGCTGAAATTGTTTTTTTTTTTCTTGTGCAGAATTAGATGGAATCGAAATTACTTTTGGTCTTCCAATTGTAACGGAGTGAATTGTGTTTGTCAAATGGCATATTTTTATTTATTGCTTTTTACTACCAAATAATTAACATAAAAGCTGTTGAATGTCAGAATTCAGTTGTGGTGAGAAAAAAACTACTAAGTTGCTATCCTTGATTTCAGTGTTCACACAGTTATTGTTTTTATGCCAGATTTAATCAATCCAACAAGACCTGTTTTTCTTCAGCTAGTGTCATGTGAAATGCTCTCTTCTATAGAAACCAACAACTGTGTACATTGGTGATCATAGGAAGTGTTTTATACCTCTAAAAGCGCCCTCACATTAAGTTTCAGATACCTGGACATTATAAAATAGACATTATTTACAAGTTTTGATTTGAGCTTTTATAATAAAGCCTATTTTTATGCATTAAGGTTTAGATTCTCTGGTTACTTGGGGTAGTGTACTGTAGGTTTTTCCCAGCAATGCATCATTTCATGTGAAAACAACCTAAATGCAAACATTGAAATTCCTCTTTAATATGTTACAGAGACAGCTGCAGACATTGTATGCATACAAGGAAAAAAATTAATGTATGTAAATGAATGCTTTTATGTACACCCCAGATAACATTCCAGTTCATAGCTACCTTTGCGACTCTTGTGCCTTTGGTGGACTGCTCATCCGCCGTTCAAGAAAGAAATGACCTGACCCAGGTAAGACTTGGATATCCTTGAAAAAATGTGTCTATAACTTTGCTTTTCAATACAAGAAAAAGAAAGCATTGCATAATATAGTAATTTTTATTTATATAGCATCTTTCTCAAAGGTTCCTTTACAAACAGACACAGAACAAAAAAACTTCAGCCTCCACATCTGGTCTGCTGCTTTCTTGTAGAACATGATTCTCAGTAGATTTAAGTGACCCTGACAAAACATGTGCTGAGTCTGCACTTAAGGCACTGCCAAATGTTGAGTATACACAGAAAAATGCATCTTAACAGTGTGCATATAATATTGCTACGAGGGATAATTTTATCTTGTCCCTGCTGATTTTGAAATATTTCAGTACACTTCAGTTTCTTGAAACTAAAGTGAATGCTAGCTAAATTTAACCAATTAGCTTTACTCTGATAGCAACATTGTCTACTAGTTTGCTAAAACCGGAGCAAAATGCTGGGATGACAGTCTATCCCTGTCCTGTCAAGTGTTTGAACGTGTTCCATTTTTAAACATAATGGGTTTCCTGGCTTTGTTTTAGCAAGTGAGCCATTGTGTTAATTATAAATGAAAGATATGTGGTTCAGGAAGGTGGAGAGAAAGTCAGAAAGAAAGGGAAATTGACTTGTCTTGAATATTTTCTTATTTCAGGTGGAGAAAGAACTGTGCTCAGCCTCAGCAGAGTTTGAAGATTTTGTTCTCCAGTTCATTGACAGGTAACAAATGATCTAGATGATAACAATGATTTTATTTATATATATATATATGTATATATATATATATATAATAGTATTAATAATAATAATAATAATAATAATAGTAATAATAATCCTCATTTTGTCATTTGCTATTCCTGCTATTAGTTTGTGTAGTGCAGGGGTCCTTACAGTTTAGTGCTTACTGTTCTGTACTTAATCTTGCTGTCCCTCTTCAGGATTGGAGTTTGTGAATACTAGGTGGAGTTTATATAAAGGAGGAAAAATACATCAACCTGAAGATAATAAATCACCTTCAATTACTTTAGAATGTTTGAATCAATTATAATGTGGGCGTGTCTGTATTTGTAGGTGTTTTGCCCTGATTGACAGCAGCACTCTAGAGCAGACTCGTGAGGAGATGGAGACAGAGAAGACTCATCTAGAGAACCTGGTGGAGCTGGGGCTGTCCTCCACCTTCAGCACCATCCTCACTCAGTGCTCCATGGAGATATTCCAGGTTATTTCCCAGACACAGATTTGTTTGTCAGTGAAAGGATTTGTTATCAAACATATTGTAAAAATCACATTACAATGTCAGATCCAGTTTGTGAAAAGCACACACATAAACTGTTGTCGTCTTTTCTAATATCAGGTGGCTTTAGAGAAGGTCTTCATCTTTGCCACCACCAATATCTTTGAGACTCACGTAGCGGGGAGAATGGTGGCAGACATGTGTCGAGCAGCTGCTAAGGTATTCCTTCGCAACTTGAATAATATGTGCTGTAATCTGGCATTTCAACTGCTTATTAGAGCTGTTAATATTCTTGCACAAACTGTGACCTTTTTCCAAGGTTTTAGAATGGCAATATTTGTGAATGTTTTTGATGAGATTGTTGACATCTGTTTTCACTGTGGCATGACCCACTATTATTGAAACTATAACACAGAAACACATTTATACACTATTTTACTTACAGATTTACATCTTTATTTTTGAACTGGAGCAACAAGGCTAATGTAGCTAACAAGTAGAACTACAGTGTAACATCTCCTGATTTGATATTTTGCTCTAATTTTTGTCAACTGTATCCTTTCCTCAGTGTCACCCAGCAGAGTCTCTCAAGCTTTTTGTGCCACACTGCTATAATGCCATAATTCAGATCACAACCAGTAAGTGTGTGTGTGTGTGTGTGTGTGTGTGTGTGTGTGTGTGTGTGTGTGTGTGTGTGTGTGTGTTTGTGTGTGTG
>JBBJLS010104661.1:0-19713 GCA_037577275.1 Bryconaethiops microstoma
ACACACACACACACACAAACACACACACACACACACACACACACACACACACACACACACACACACACACACACAAACACAGACACACACACACTCGCCTATACACACAGCAGGCCTGCAATCATTAGCTAGGGAGCAGACGGACAGGATAATTGGTGGACAGTCAATGTTCACAGCTCTAGTTCAAGAAGGGCTTGCGTTGGTGAGTTTTACATCTGAAGTGGACAAATAGCTGGAGAAAAAATGCACACATGGATTTATGGGTTACTAGAGTGTTTTGTTTTGAAATGCCATCAATAACTCAAAATGGCAGCTTCTGAGGACGGCTTTTCTACTTACAAATTTATTTAAAACGACAAGTCGTTTTATACACAACAGAGTAATCCTTACCAGAAATAATTTATGCTTTGTTAAAGAATATAGCCTTACTCTGTATTGCATGTACTGCTCGGGTGAAATGGCTTTTAAAGTACTGTTAGAAAAACCTCTGAGGGTTTGCATTGGCACTCTTAGCCTGAAACTGCCTTCTGATGTGTCCTTGGAATGGTTTCAGTAGGACAGGCTGTTTTAAAAACTTTCGTTCCTTGCCACTCGTATTGGAATGGTTGGAATCATAGAGGAACTCTGGAATCTCCTTCAGAACAGCAGGCCACAAAAAACCTTGCAGTCACTTATTTTGAAGGATTTTCTTTTTCTTGAAAGGCATTCTAAACTCATTGCATGGTGGTAAACAACTGCTCTAGCTGTAAAGGAAACAGCATAAGAGGGGGAGGTGAAGGCAAGAAAAAGAAAGAGAGAGAGAGGAGAAGATGAGGGTGGTACAACGTTTGAACATGACATTGAAAAAGGAGAAGGCCATTTTTATTACTTTTAGCTTTTCGGAGAATAGGCCACAACAAGAAGAAGCACAGGAGCATAGCCCAAATCGCAACGCAGTCTCTCTTCATTTCATCTTTCCTTCTCTCCCAATCTCTCCTTTTTAATTTTCTCGGTACATAGAGACAAAATGTCAAGAATGGTAGAAGATGTAATTATTTTCATGTGGCGTTGGCCCATATTGCCATACGAATGTAGCAGCATGCCGCTCAAGACATGTTTACAGTTGAATGTTATGTCTCCTCATAAAAGTGTTTATTGATAAAAGAACACTGACAACTGTGGGATAGGGATTACAATGCAGAACAAGAGAAGATGAGTGGTGAAGTGTTTGGCAGGATAGAATTTCATCCTATTTTGGGGAATGTGGGATTTTAATCATGGCCCAACCTGTGACAATACTAACACATGAGAAGAAAACTGAAGCATAGCCTGAGAGACGGAGCTCCACAGACAGCGGGGATCATTTCTGCTATGCAACATACATTTCGTTTTATGACATTTGTAGCAGTATAGTAAAAGCAAATGGCCTCCTGAGCTATGCTTTTGCAGTATTAATTGAATGCTTCTGCATTAGTAAGTTGAAAAAGCACATAAATTGAGAGTGCACAATATATCAGCACCCATTATGTTATTCGCTATGAAGTTGAAACTTAATTTATATTTTAGCAGTTTAATAGTAACTGATAATTAATATTGATTCTTCGTCCAGGCAGAAAAACCAAAACTATATATAGTATATGTAACTAACTAAGTACTTGCACTTTGATCCAAACATCCTATTTACCTATCGTTGTCTGTGGTTTTGAAATGGATCATGTGTTCAGTAAATTATTTTTATATAACACACTACAACGCAAGTGTTTAGAATACTTTAGAATACTCTCTTATACCCACTGCAGTTTATTTACTTCAAACTCCATTTTTAACACTTGTTTTTGTTAACAGTCATGATATTAAATATGAATTATTGGGGTGTATCAGTTTTATTTTGGCCTAACCTATTTTTCCATTTGAGAGATCCCTTAGTGAGACTGCAGTGAACATAATGCCATATTAGATAGGGCATTTGTCACTATATGAAACAGCATACATTAGCTGAGAGTGGCTCCTCCTCCATAGCTTGCTATTTCCTGTATCTTCAGACTCAATCCAAAGGGCAAGAGCTTGAGCTTGCCCTACGCTGCTGTGTGTTTACCATCCCTCCCTGTAAAAATGTCTTGCCATGCCACACTGCCCTGTGCTTTCAGGCTTACACACATACACAAACACACACACACTGCTGCAGGCTGCCTCAGCCAGCCAGAGGAGTCCACGCCCAGACATCATTACCTGAGTACAGTTTTCACCATGAGGAAAAGACATTAAAGCAGGACAAAAGAACTGCTTTGGTTTCACTTAGCGGAAGGGTGACTGTCATAAGGTGGCTGGAGAGTCTGACTATGCACTGAATGTCATTCATTTGTCTGGACTATTATGTGTGGGTAGAAGAGGCATGACAAATAATTTGGTTAAACAGTAAGCACAATCGGGGTTATTTTGGGTCATATTTTCCACAATGTCCATATTACAGTTGTTTAAAATTAAAGGTGCCAAAAAGAGTTTGTTGGTGTAAAGCCATATAAGAACCATTTGAAGTTATCTAAAGAACCTTTTAATGTATGGTTCGTTAGTGGATTTTCTTCTATGTCATGGTTTCACAGAAATCTTTTTGGACCCCCTTTTTTTTAAAAGCAAGCTAGCCTGGCATAAATCTAGATATGCTGAGAGAATATTGACAAGTCTTCAGAGAAGATGTTGATTTATGCCAGTGCTCTTTCTTGAGGCTTGTTTTTTTCTTGCTCTAATCTGTGAGGTTACAGGGTAGGCGTGTGTGACCCATTGCATGTGGCATTGTTACAGGCACTTTCTAAAAACAAATGTTTGACTCAATGTGCCAGTAGAGACTCCTCCAAAAGACACAAATAGTGACAAAAGCTCTTTGGTTATTTAATTAGAAGCAGCCTTAATGGCTTCCATGTTGTTGTAGAGGCAGTGGCAGGGGGAGCTGGGAGGGGGCAGCGGTGACATCAGTGGACATTAACTAGAACCATATGGAGGCTAATTAAGTGGAGAGTGATGCCGTAATGGAAACGGAGCCTGCGCTCCTACACAGGTGTCAAAAAAAAGAGGAATGATAGGGAAGTAATGGCTTTGGAAAGAGAGAAAATGGTGCTTAGGTAGAGGAAGCACCAGGCAGTCCCTGTCAGAATTGGCTTTGAAGAAGCATTTTTCATGTGTTTGGTCATAACTGTAGGCTAGCGCTGAAGCACACCACCCGGCGTGGCACAGGCTAGTGGCTTGAGGTTTGGTTTTAGTGCTTGGGGAAAAACCTAAGGTTGTTTTTTCCAAGTCCTAACTCACAAGTATTTTAATTGACAAGTAAGTGTTTTGTCATTCCCTTACATTACAGTTACATTTTGTATGAGCACCTCTTAAAAAATTGAGGTGCCAGTGAAGAATCACTTTTAGCTCTTTGTTCCTCCAACAACCTTCAAATGGAATTTATTTTGCACCTTTTGGATTTTGATGTAGAGTTTCTCTTAGTTAAAACATTTCTAGAAGAGTATGTCTAAGCCATAAACTATTTAAGAACCTTTTTAAGAGTGTTTGTGTCTCTGCATGTGTGCCAAGGGTGGAATAATAATTTAGACTTAGAGTAGACTTTCTTCACAGTGTCGGGACACTATAAAAGACAAGGCTAGACAGGGGTGTGGGCTGAGGATGAGACCACTAAGGTTACTAAGCAGAATGATCATGACAACCAAACAAATTAGCACTGCAAACAATGGTTTGCAATTTGTCTGCGGTGAATGTAGACAGCATAATTAAATTTGATGAAATACCAACTTGCCACTTCATTGCAATGTTGCACTTATACCAAGACAGATTTCAGTAAAGGTCATTGAGTAGGGTGGACTGGATCATGGGAGGAATAGGTGGAGCTGTTACATGGGAAAAATAGGTGGAGCTGTTACATGGGAGGAATAGGTGGAGCTGTTAATTATTTCTATAGACATGCACTGATTCCTATTAAGATAATTTAAAAAGTGGGATCTGGCTACGGCAAATAGAGGTAGCACACATAGCAGACATGAACTGTTTCCAACATAGGGTTAGTAAAATCACATTTGCTTTTGTCATACTTTGCACTGAGAAAAGTTTTGTTTTGATGCTATCTTTAAAGACCTGCAGTAACTTAGTAAGTGTATGTAGTTTACCAGAAAAACCCCTGTTTACAACAATGCAATTATTTGACTGTAAATGTTCTCAAATTTGTAGAACACACAACTTTTCATATGTGCAACAGATCCTGTAGAATGCTCATAATTTCTGCTTAGATAATGGACCTGCCATCAAATCCTAGGATTGATCAGTTGAATGAGAAGACTTCCACAGATATTTTCAGTAATCGTAAGCAAAAGAAGTCCCTGTTTCAGAAATAAACAGTAAAAGGAGTATTTTTATGATAGATATTCTTAAAGCAGCCCATGTTATTTTTTCTTTAATGTTATGTACCACACAAATACATACATGTATAGGTCAAAGTAAGCAAGTAAACGACATAAAACTCAGAATACCACTCACTAGTCACATTTCTTTAATTATTGTGACAGCTGCTGCAGCTCATTGTGGTCATACAGTGCTTATTTTTTGCTGATTTTTGCTGAATTACACAAATACTTGAAGAATGGCAAAACTGCAGACCCACATGACTGATATGTAGTAAGAGTACTGTGTCTATAAATGGGCTTATCCATTAGTGCTAGCACCTCCTGAAGTGGGGTAGGCACAAAGCACTTTTTGACAAAATCTTTAAGGCAAGTAGGCACATGACACTAGTTTATTATGATTAATTTGTGGAGTAACACCGCCAAGTGAATAACATTAATGCAAAAATCTAGCATTTCACTAGGTAATATCTTGTAACATAAAAGTTCAAACTTTACAAAACATGTCATGCTGCATCATTATCGCATTCCTTGGTAGCATGTCGAGTGAGCTTTGTCCATAGTGGTGCTGTAACTGATATATTTCCATATTTCAAGAACCTCTTAAGCTAAAGTTTTTCTTGTTATATTTACACATGGCTACATTTACTCATCTCCCACAGGTCCATTTGGTTCGCTCAACAAAATAGCCACTAATAACCAAAATTCACCGGCCAGTAATACCTCTGTGAATGGCCAATCTTAGTAAAATTTTGTACACTCAGTCATAATGCGACTTGCACTCAAACAAAACAACTTAATACCACATAAAGAAGTTAGTATTTGATTTCAAAAACGTAATACATCCAAAGCCTTAATTAAAACAGTGTGACCAAATGGTAGGAACATGAAATATAGTAAAAAAAATAATTTTTGAAATTAAAAAGCCTCCTTATGATATTGAAAAGTCTATAAAACTCAATTCATTCAGGGATAATGTTTATTATAATGTAATTATTATCATATACACATTAATCCACTAATATTGTCACCTCTGCAATAAATATCTACAGATTACAGAATTCAGAAAATTAGCTGCAGTAATGGTAGTAAAAAATGTTCATGTAGGCATCCTATTCTATATTTTGTTGCTCAGATATGTAATCTTATTTTTCTGTGTCATCACCAGTTAAACAAAATATAATGAATTTGCCATACAGTATTCCTTTAATGACAAAAATACATGTTATCATTAAAATTTTTATCACATTCTATTAACACAAAATGATTTTAAACAATATTTTAAACTCCTATAGTTTATACAATTCCAGTAATTAGATTTTTTTTATTTTTATGGGGATTTCAAAACAATGCTAAGAAATTGTGTTTACAATGTTTGTAGGTTGTATATGCTCATTACAAAATGCTCAAAATGTAAAAAAATAAATCAAGTGTGAAAACTTTGAATTTGCAATTTTTATAACAACCACCCAACTGTCTGTTTTGCTATTTGGCCAACAATTATTGATTTGTTTCTGATATCTGTCAGTGTCAACTAGTCTGTGTGTACTGGTGCACATTGCAAGCTCACATACAGAAAATTGGATGGTCAGAACTCTTCGACATATGCGACCTGCTGAATGACAAGGTTTGACGAATCATTCTAATAAAGAAGTGGTGCCTGCACGTCTCAGAAGAAGCATGCACTTGCCCTTAAACTCTTAGATACTCTAGTGCGTCACATGATGTTCAGGATAGGAATTTGTGACTAATTACCCTGTCCTTTGTGGTGGTATGATGGATGCAACAAAATGTCAGTTTTTAAATCACTCTGGAGCTTCTGGGCTGCATATATATATACAGGACTTGGGGCTTTTCAGGGTATAAAAGGACAAGGAAATGGACATCATGCTTGCACACGGCTAGTCCAGAGACTTTCTCTATCTATTGATTCTGGCTCTGTGACCTCCGGTCTCACAGGCCATGCCTGAAATGTACCAAATGCTGCCTCAAGCAGTATTCTGAGACAGGAAGGCAGTCAGTCGTGTCCAAATAGAACAGTCTCAAATTGGTTGCAGGCACTTTCATCACAATACTGCCTTCTAAGGGACTGTCTAATTAGACAGTGTGGGCAACAAGGCATGGAGACAGTTGCCATCAGTTTCTGATATAGCCACAGACTTTGGATCTACATTCTTTGACATTCCCTTGACATCATTACACCATATCATCAAGACTGCATATCTACAAGAGCTTATAGGAGATATATAAGAGAGAGATTATATGAGAGGAAACTTCATCTCGAGTCACTTCTATGCTTCATGGTGATAACAAACTTTCTGTGTATAACTTAGTTTAGAAGATATTTCTTTATTTATTTGTCTAAAGTAATTTTCATTAATTTATTATCATTTCATGTAGGTTTTGGTTATGAATTTTGGGTAGCAAAATCAGCCTCTCAGGAAGTTTTTTAAAAGTCTGCATTGTCCTTCCTCAAATCCTAAATGAATGGCAGAATTAGACAGCCCCATGGCCCTGTGAACTTTCTCAATAAGCCACGGTAAGTCTGGAGAAGAACAGAGATCTGAGCTGCATTTCACACCACAGGATGCCTTAGCAGCAGGGATGGGAAGTATTTATGATACATGTATTTAAAATACATATTTAAAAAATACCTATTTTAAATACTAAGTAAGATTTTGTCACTCGCATTTGAATTTACTGATCAGATTTACTTCGTATTATGGATAACATACTTTATTGTGGTTTGTGTTTTTGTAGTTTAATAATATTGCAAAGTACTGTGAGATGTCTACATGACATCATAAAAAAAAACAAATGATGCTTGCAGGTTCTGTATTGTAATTTGCCCAGGCTTGTTGAGATAAGCATGAAAATTGATCTAGTACAAGGTGGGAGCTGTGTAGACTGCCAGCTTTCAACCCCTTATTTGGAATAAACTGCTACAATTCTGAACAGTTCCTGTTGGGGTTTAGTGTTCTAACCTAGTGTTCTTTAGTGTTTTCTAACCTAGGCAAAATCTTGCAGGATGTTTTAGCTAACTTTTTGCCCTGAGTTGCAGCCCTCACAGTTAACATTAACTTGCTACTCATTAGCTTGCTACATTTGCTTACTCATTTTTCACCGAGTCAGTTGCTGATACAAAGTAGGCCCTTCATCACCAAAAAACTAGTAATTGAATCATGATACAGTCATGAATAATTAACAAATTGCTAAACATTGAAGTGACTTTTATTTTTTTAATTAAACTGATTTGGGTGATAACAGGGATATATGTGATCTGAAATGTAACACGCAGGTCAGAATGTTTAATCTATTGAATGTTGGCATATGTCAGTGTTATGACATGCATCATTAGACAGAGAAAATCTGCTCTCAAACATTGTCCACTTAATTACCAGTGTGGCGGTGAAGGGATTGATGGATAGAAAGTGTGTGAAGTACTCCTTGAAAAAAAATATTATTCAAATATAAAAAAATAGGGTATTTTATTTTGCTATATGGTGTGTCTGCAATATTTATTTTATGCACTTATAATTCAAGGAACTTGAGATTCAAGATTCTTTATTTGTCACACATCTGTGAGGCTGTGAAACATAGTTACAATAAATTAAAGAGAAACTTAAATGCTAAAACTAAGTAATACAAATATGTAAAGAAAATATATACAAACAAAGTAGTCTTTTTTGTCTAGTTGGTATTTTATTTTAAAGTACATTTTGATTGTACCTTTGCCCATCCCTGCTTAGCAATGCTCTCATATCCCTACACACTGAAAAGATTATATAGGTTATGTATTCAGGATACTTTACAACACAAAGCAACATTTACTCTTCAAGGAATGTATTATTATTATTATTATTATTCTTGTTGTTGTTATTATTATTATTATTGTTATTGTTATTATTATTATTATTGTTGTTGTTGTTGTTGTTGTTGTTGTTGTTGTTATTATTATTATTATTATTATTATTATTATGATTATACTCGCTCGTATTTTCCCCAGATGCTGAATGTTTTAATTGCCTTAAAGATGTTCACGTGGTGGGCTGCTATTATAAACTGTATGGTTATTTGCCAAGCACGCCGGTTATTTGTCAAGCACGCTGGTTATTCGCCAAGCAAGCGATTTGTGTCACCCGTGCGCCTGCGTGCAAGATAACCTGGTCAGAAGTGGCACCATCGATCTTTTCAGTGAAAGTATCCTGATGACTGGACCTGGTTTGTATCGGTTTGCATATGTTTTAGAATTACACCACTGCACAAAATAGCTCAAAATAAAATACATATAGCATCTGTGTTTTGTTTACATTTATATTTTATGTGTTTAGCACATTTTGTGAGATTAAATTCGTAGAGGAGAAGGCTACGAAAACTGGACCATGAAGCAAATGCAATTGGCATACAGGAGTATTAGGGCTATGCTTTCTGGCGAACATTGTTATTGGACCTTTCTCAGTACGGAGTACGTCAAGTACAGACTTCCGTTCTTTGATGATTAGAATGGCAAGTTCAGTTCCAGAGTGCAGACTTGCGAGGACCAGAGGACGATCTGCGTTTGGCTAGGACCGTTTTGACAGACGTCGAAGCTCAGCTTAGCTCTAGACAGAGACGTGACCACAGGGGGCACAGGGGGCCCCCACCCCTTCCCAGAGACAAGCTGTGCCCACCCTGCGAAATGGTCTCTCTGTCCAATGAAAACTCTGGAGAAAAAAATACTTGGTTTTCAAAACTGTGCTACTTTCTAATTAGTCCGTTTGGATAGGGGGCGTATCCCTCAGCGCCTCCTCCACTAGACAGCACCGTGCTGCTGCTCTCACAGTTCACTTTGCCACGCATTTTGCAGCACGTTTAGAAGTTGTTGATCACATTCTTTAATTAAAACAGCGCATAAGTTCCATTCTTCTTTTATTTTCTTTTTGGTAACACCAAAAGCAATGCATATGTGGCTTATTAAAAACCAGACATCTTCAAACTCTGTCGCTCCGCAAGCTGCTGGCTCCACTGTTGAGCCCTGCTCAGCTGCTACCAACACGGTGCACGGCGCACCGCATTCTCACTCCACTGTACAATACTGTCGACCCCTGAAATGTGTGGGTTTTACGTTCCAAGAGCATCCGTGAATTGTGAAAAAAAATTGTGATGTGGTAAAAACGCCTTTTTTAAACCCTAAATATGCCCACAAAAATGCTCTTAACTCAGCATAATACAGTTCCATTCACTCAGTTAATATTATTGAACAATAGGTTATTATTTATGCCACAATTTTTGAAGTTATCATTATTATTATTTGACCCCACCCCCTAAAAAAAGGGGGATGGATGGATGGATAGATATTTTATGTACCCGGAGATACGCCAAATGCCCTTCCACACGTGATGTTCTGGTCACACCTTTAGCTCTAAACCGTGCATTTACATCTTAAATATATTTGGTCTGCATTTGGTTTGTTACCATACGTATGTATATATATACATACATACAGGTGTCAAACGATTAAAATAATAGTCTAATTAAATACAAGCTCTCTGACTAATTAATCTAAATTAATCACACACATTTTTGCGGTAAAAGTATTTACAACAAAAGGTTTTTTAAACTGTTCATGTGCAGTAATGGTCACAATCAAAAATTGCTTAGGAAAAATGCTTCAGCAATAGCAATGATAGAACTAAGTTAATCTAAAAAGTGCAGTTTAAGGCAATGTACAGACAAGCACGGACATTAGAAGCATTTTAATCTGGGGGGTCTGGAACAAGTTTCGGGGGTGTGTAGCGTAGTGTTTTCCCAGGGCTGAGGGGGCACGTACTGCACGCGGTTTCCCGCCTGTTTCACTCATAGAAATCGCTGGGTGGAGGACGAAACTATTAATTTTTAAAAGTCGCCCTAATATAATGGTTCCGGTGCCAATGTATATAAGGCATCCCAAGCACTATCACTTGGTGATATTTTACACGTGAAATATCGTGTAATCGGATACACTTTTACACGTGTACTCCGATAATAAAAAAATCCGTATTGCATGAATTGCAGATAACGATAATCCTGTCAACAGTTCCATATTTCCGTTTTTAAAGGTAAATGGTTTGTTTTTGCTGAGAGAGTAGTTAAACAAGTAAAAAACGTGTAGAATGATGCTTAAAAATATGTTTATAGTCTTTCCTCTTCCAACCATTTTCGTGTGCAGTGAATTCTGGGAAACTAGCTGCCTAAGCCCACACAAGTATTGTCTTGTTGCGTCCTTGATAAAACATCCTGCACTTGACTAGAAAAGAGCTTTGCATCTGAACAACACGTAGGCCTGATGTGCTTAGGACTGATGACCTTTCACAAATTCATGAAGATGCAAATACAGAGAGAAATACATATTGAGAAATTCTCCTCAGCTTAGTTTATCAATTGTTTTCATCAAACTTAATGATTTTCAAGGAGATCAGCTGTCCTGTCCTCCCCTCTATATGCCCTCTTTCTTTTGTGGGAAGGAGCTGTAAGGAGCCAGGGGGAGGCTAGGAGGAGTAGCAAAGTTTCTGCACTTCAAGATGAAAAAGTGACAGATACAGGAGTGCTTTTTAATAAAACAGCTTCCTGTATAACTGCATCCCATGCTTTAAACATTAAAGGCTACCAATTCCTGAAGTTTGGCTATCTAGCGCTGATTTAAAAGCTAAAAACCTTAAAGTATGCATCAGCTGTTGTAAATCACATTAAGAAACTCACCATGGCAAGATGCTAGCAGAGATATATCTTATTTGTGAGGTCATATTATCTCCTATGTGCACTAGTCTATAACTTATGATGCTTTTATTATAACTACACTTAATAACAAACTTAGCTAACTTTAACATCCATATGTAGGCCACTGCATTGCTGGAAAATGATGCCATCAGAAGTTGATGTGTGGTTGTGGAACAATGTTGAGGGCCACCATAACATCAGGCGGGAGTGGCAGAATGTTATTGTATTTAACCTTATATCCCTTCTTTCAAATTGAACTATTTCCCATTTAATTCTTAAAATTTGAGTCCTTTTTATCTCTAAATGTTAGTTCTGCTTTATTTTCATTCTTTATATTTTTGTCCTCAAATATATTAGATACTGGGGAGAGTGTACTTTAAAGTCAAAAGGTTTCTTTTTATTTTGACTACATTTCCAGTAGTTACTTGACAAAACAGCATTTTTTAGAACTTTTATAAAACTGACTGTGCTTTGTCTGTATGAATCTGGGAATGTCTTTTAACTGGCAGAGATACCTAAATCACACAGTCTTCTGACTATTTTAGAAAAGTATAGTAAATTAATTGTCTTTTTTTTCACTAAATATCATTGTCACACCATATATCGCATAATGGTGCCACTGGTATTGAATAAAATAACTACCAGGTAATTTACAAATAAAAATATTTTATCCCATTAAAACAGCAGAACTTTCATGAAGTTCTTTCTTTACTTTGGCCCTGTTGACTGACTCCATCTCTTTCTTGATGTTTTACTAAGCTTGCATCATTTAATATAGTAACTGCTTCCATATGTCTTCCTATAGTACTGTGCAGAAATCTAAAAAAATTACTTAAATCATTATATCAGCAACACACTTGATTTAATTTGATTAAGGATTAATTAACATAAAAATGGTACTAGTTGGTAATTGTAAATATTGAACTTCTCTAAAGCAAGGTTTGGAAATGGTTAAGCACACACATAAACACACACAAATCTGTTTTTTTTATTATGATCTCTGTAGCTTGGCAGGATACTGGGTCACACTATAGGGCAGTTAATATGGTAGGCATAAAGAAAAAAGATTTTACCACTAGGTCCGTTGTTATAAAATACACCATATGGACCACAGCAATAACCTCTGTTCTATTTTTCCCTCCAAAATACAAAGAGAAAAAAAACACTGTCCTTACAGTCTTCTCATGGTTGTTCTGAACTTCCTGGAATTATTTTGAAGTTCAGATGATACATACAGCAAACAATGTTTCCAAATCTAATTTGATAACCAATAAACATATAAAGTCCAATAAACCATAAACTCCAAAATCAGGATGACACTACAGTGACCTTAAGGTGATCACTATTTTCTTTTTGACCATTAAAAGTACAGAAAAAAGAATGTACATGTTCTTTACAAGGTACCCTAACAACAGATTTTAGTTTTATAAAATGCCATAGTATTTACATTAAATTAAAATAAATATACTTCAGAATCATAATGACTTTGGAATTCATTAGAACTACACTGCCGCACCCTCATAATACAACAATACTGAAATATTGAATATCTCCTGGTTTTCATCGTAGTTACCTCAATCTTTAGTCAACTATGGATGAGTTGTGAGAGATAAGTTAAACAGACAATATATGTTTGTTACTTGCTTCCTTACTGTGTGGATTAATTTCACAAACAATCCTCAGGGGTATAAAGTGGTCATGGTATTTTAGCCAAAGAAAGCAAATACCATTAAATGTCATTTGTCTAGGTACGAAAAAAAGAAAGAAAGAAAGATGTGAGACCAGAGAGAACAGCAGTGGATATTCACGGTGTAGCTGCTTGCCCATTGCACTGGAACACCCTTTGAAAGGGAAAATTCATCAATGGGCAATGTAAAACTCTGCATGCTCCAACCTTTTCTTTTTATCATTTTACTCTTTATCCAGATGTTTTGCCTCCAGAGATTCATAGTGGTTTGGACAAACACAGAGATGCCATGTGTGCTCTTATATTCAATATTCTGAAACAACCTGCATTAGTTGTTTCAAATTACCATTCTGACATCAGGCTGTGGGGCAGAGATGACAGTTTCACAGAGAAGGTGGTGGTAAAATGACAATGACCATAAGAATGATGTTTTTCATTGTTGTTGTTGGGATTTTACTTAGGCAGAAACAGTTAGGATTATAGATGACCATTCCATCTTCTATCTCATTTTTGACTGTTGTGTTTTAAAGCAACAGTGCTGTGTGTGCACTGCCTTAAGCCCCAAGTTTGGCTTGCTCCTGGGTGGGCTAGACCCCAACTCTGCCACAATCACAACTTATTTACAAATGACACATGTCACCTTGTCATCATGAAACTCTACATCTTGACCTTGAGAATAGATGACTGTTAATTTAATCTCAAACTGTAAAGCAGTTGCTTTTACTTGTTTGTATTCGCACTGTTCTATTGCTAGTCAGTATATCCTGAAAATGGGTGTACACTTTCTTATTATAACATTGCTTTTCATATTCGTGTAAATATTATAAACCGAAAAATGAGAGTAACTGCCGAATAATACTCATTATACAGTATGTAACACTTTCTAATAAAGAACATTGCACGGTAAATTTGTCTCGCCATGTTGTTGTTTTTCTTGTTGGTGGTTTGAATGCTCTGTTTGTTATGAACACACTCTTAAAAATGAAGGAGCCTAAAGGATTATTTATGGCATCAGTGACATAGGTGGTTTACTTCGATCATTGGCCGAATCAGCTATGCCTTAGCACCATCCCTCCGACTATAACGCCAGCTTAAGCCATTTTGATTATTATATTGGGAAATGAAACTGAATGACCTAAATGGGGGATTTCTTGCAGGTCACAAACGTCATGTTTTGCAAACTTGAACTACAATCTTTGCCTCCAGAAATGAATGCCCAGTTTTTGAAAATTTTACGATAAAATAATTGAAAATATAATTCCCCGTCTTCAAGTTATTCAGCTTCACATATGCAACAATCATTTTTTGATCTTCGCGGCGCCGTGTCTGATGGCCACGTAATGCATGGGCAAGATGTCCTAACATTAATGCCCTCAAAGCTCACAATTTAAGACATATTCATATTGTCTTGTCCAGTGTTCAGAGAATCTGAATTACTTCGGTCAACAGCCGTATAAACTCCCCTGAAGCATTTAATACCTCGCTCATGCAAATCATTTTACAGCCCCTGCATGCATTAATTATCCAATTAAAAGTGGTATTAATTAAGAACGCTGGGTCCGGCGTTCTTTTGATAAAGACTCATTTCAAATCACAAACTTCTCAATTCTACAGGGATCTCTATAAAATCCCACGCAGGATGAAATGTTACGAAATGAGTTTTTTTCACCGCCACATAACCTCTCCGAGTACGTTCATTAAAAAGCTGCAATTTCAAATTACATTTGGTTTGTATATAGTTTGTCTTTATAGAGGGATTGCCTGAGAAAAACAACTTTTATCCAAACTAGAATGGGTCTTTAAACACACCAATTAAAACAGTAAAAGCGGTTGGAGGACTTGAGGCGTACACATTAAGCGTAGTTAAAATGATTCGCTGAAGTTCAGGGTGGAACATTTTTCTGATGTTCGTTCCGCCCCTGGACGCTGGTTCATACCTGGTTGCACAATATCTTCTCAAACCCCCGGGATCTCAGTGCGCTTTATTGACCAGTACCACGTGATATTTTCCATCTCCAAATTATTTTTATTCTATTCTTTCGTTTTTTGCAGATTACCGAGGCTCATCAAAAGGAAGTGATACTCCACCAAACTAGACCTATATAGTATAAACATGTATACCTTAATTATTGTCTTTCCATAATTAATAAACATCAGTTAAAACTAAACAAATATATGGCTGTTCAAATAAACAACGATATCAGGTCAGTTAAATTGGTAATCATACTGCTAATATACTGTCTATATTAAATCCACATATTTTTAAGAAATGTTCTGTATTACTTTTATTTTTGTGTATTTTTGTGTTTTGTTTATTTTTCACATTCTGCGTATTTTTAAATGAGAATTCATTTACTTTATTATAGTCCTTCACAGTTTTACTACATGTTTTGGGGGTGGGAGGTAATTCGGATTGTTTCAGTAGCTGCGCGTTACTATTTACGTATACCACGCAGATCCTAACAAGAAGGATAAAAGAAAAGTAAAGCATGATATATAGTGTCCATGCGAGTAGTCGCTGTTAATAAAAACTTCACGGCAGTTCTATAGAACTCAATATTTTTAAAAAAAATCTTATTTTTGTTTCTTACCTTTACTTAAGTTTTTTATACTTTTAGATTTTACTTGAGCCAGTATTTTACATGCCACTCTGCTTGCCTCTGGAAGTAGATGATTTGAACAATGAAACGTAAATGCTTGTTTTATAATAGACGTGAAATACTTCTGACTTTGCAGAGAACATTAATGGAACAGTCAACTTACTATAAAGAGAATTATAACTTTTTAATAGTGCAATAAATTGTGCAGAAGCTACTCCCTTAGTTAAATAATACCACAAGTCTGCATTATATAAAAGCAAATAATATGGAAATAGTCGCAAGTGAACCAAAAACGAGTGACATCCGAGGTTTTTCCTCTATCAAACCTTTCGTTGTTCCCTAGTTTATCGCTAACGAATATTAAGTTTCTGGACTTGAACTTCCATCTTCAAGTACCATATGCACACTGAAGTTCAACGTAAAGTGCGGCTGCAAAAGTGAAACTCTTTGCACTTTATTTAGATATGTTTTTACGGGACTGTATTATTTGAAAACGCTGGCCATAAAACAAGCAAATGGGGAACATTTAAAAGCAAGAATATAAATGATAAAATGTTGTTAAAATGAAAAGGCACAGTATTTTAAGGTTAGGCTGAGGAAATTGGTGACAGTACTGGCCTTATTGCTCTAAAACGCACTGTAAGAAACACATAGCCAAAAGAAGATGGCTATTAACTGGATTATAACGGACCTGGGATAAAAAATGTAATTTAAAAAATGGACAATAGACTATTTGAGATATCTCAATGGTAGGTCTTCAATATATTCCCATACTACATATTATTTATGGCAATTGGAAATGGGCTTGTTGATTCAATCAATGTTTCTCTGCTGAGCTTTGACTGACATATGGGACGGATAGGTGGAGTTATGCAGAGCTGGATAGAGTTATTCAAGGCAAAAATTATTATGGCAAACATGACGGCATTTTTCCACAGCGAATTTTCTATGTGTGATTTATTTTGTAAGAGGTTAAAGGGTCTTCGAGCCTGCTCATCCACCTTGTCTGGGGGAGAGGACTTTGAACTTGAACTCTAGCTCTCATTTTCGTGTAGCTAATGTATGTCTGGGGCTTTACCCATGTTTTTTCAACAAATCTGCAAGATAAAATCTTCTTTATAGCTCCTCTTTGTACAATTACCTTCTGTGCATGCATTCAAATTAATGAGTTATTATCCTAAACTAGTCAATAAGGTTCAAACTTCACTATTGCTTTCAAGAATAGCATGCAACATGTAGCTACGCTCACAGGCTTAACATCCATAGTGTAAAGAGTAGGAACGATTCGTTGCCTTTTTATGTACATATTCCCTTTTTGACGGTTCCTTCAGAGATTTGGAGAGTTTTGTAAGCCTGGAAAGCACTGTGCTTTGGTGAACACAACCATCCCTGTGTAAACTGCAACAGTCGCTACTCTTTCTTGTTCTGTCTTTAAGCTAAATGTATTATGTTATCGTGTTTGACTAAAATTATCCATAGATCTATATATTTATCAGGCAGTCCTGCGTATCGAAATATCTAATTCCATAATCAAACTTAATTTAATTTAAGAACTAACATTTTAAACAGAAGATAGCAACTTTTAAATATCGTACTTCAGATAAATTCGGAATTTTAAATTAGCCAAAAATCGAAGGCAATGTTCATTCAGCTATTGGCCGTCTATGACCTTGACCTTGACCATGGCACGTTTTCGCTCCAGAAGTCAGATCTAGCCATGCACGCAAAAGACACTCAAGACTTTTATAATGTGAACTCCCTTTTTACCCAGTGAACAAGAAAAATAAACTGGCGGGTGGTCAGTTACCAGAAAAAAATGAGGAAGGACTCTTCTTAAAGAACTGTTAGTACCAATGGTCCCACTTTACACAAAACTGGAAAAGCCATGCGAAATAGTGGCTACGATTAAGGTTTACAATGAGAATGTTTTTTTAAGTTTGTTCTCTGTTATTACTCGCTTTGCAGAACAGGTGAAACGTCCCAGTAGCTGCACCACGAATTATATGCACCTTATTAAGATTGCAAAAATACTTAGTAGTTAAAATAGCATTTCAAAAGAGCTAATGGGCACCGTTTGGCGCTATTCCTCTATGCCGTGTTTTCTTTCGTTTTGGGTGGAACATCACATATTACATAACACAGACACACATATATAACCTTAGCCTTGGCAAAATGGCAAAGTGGCACAAATTGTATTATAATGGTATGTATTATACCTCAGTACACCAGGGTGAACTCAATAAATATCTTGGAGATGCATAGCTATCATTGTGCACACAAGATATAATTATATAAAGTTTGTATGGGCTTAATGTACAGTTTAGTGTTAAACGTGAATTTTTTATTATAGGTTTGTCAGTGGATAAACTAGCCTGTCGAAGAAAATATATTTTCTCCATGGGCTACTGTAAGCTTCATATCGGAGGAAAATAAAGAATGGCAAAAACAATATTGAAGATAAGGAATCTACACATGGCATATTCTCAGTTCTATTTACAAAGAATGAAAACAGTAACCCTCCTTACTAGGGAAATGCGATTCTTCTTAGTGTCTTATTCTCACAGACTAGAATATTTAAAAAATCTTTAAGTTTATACGGAACTTGTACAGACGTAATTCTTCGACCACTACTACTACTACTACTTCTACTACTGCGACTGCTACTACTACTTCTACCACTAATAATAAAAACAATAATAATAATCATTATCATGTGCAATAATAACTCGAACTGTTATTATTGTTGTTGTTGCTGTTGTTGTAAAATATGCTTTGTACTATGGTTGTGCTGTATAATTTTATATTTGACCTAAAAAGGCTCTGAAGGTACCCAAATTTAGTTAAGCGAGAACTGCATAACTTATATTTGCGTTGGGTTGAATAGCGGTACTGCTACTTGGTAAATAAAGATTTTGTGGAACATCAAGAGTCAATCATCCGTCTTTACACAAAAAATCTTCTGTATTATTTTCTGGAAAAGTAAGGCACAAACCATTGTTTATTAGCAATGTGAAATATATGGATACAGTTGCCAGATTCGTGGTTAGAAATTACAATAACAAAACATATATATGTACAAAAAAACTCAAATGGCAGTGTAATTTAGCAGTATAGAGGCTGGCTACCATTTTGTAGTAGTTTCTTTGTTTCTTTATACGATGCTTAACGCTCTATTGTAATGACGTTGTATAGCTTTCCCTTAAGAAAACAGGGATACATATTATTTTGCTAAACTACAAAAGACAGGCACATATACGTTATAAAAATAAAATAGCATTTAAAAACCCCGAAAAGTTTGAGAAACGCACGTTCGTAATGGTCAAATACCTGATTTTAACGTTGAGTCCGGCCTGCCAATGACACCTATCGACGCATGAAATACCCTCTACAGTCTGGCTGACTGAATCTCGCTGGGCGATCTGCTGGGTGAGATCGTGCTTCCAGACTGGGCTTTTAGAGCAACACCTGAGGCAACAGCATACAATAAAAGCCTCTCTTCTGCACACATATCATGTCATGTCTAGTACATAGTCATCTTTTACATACAGTCAGAGCTTTCTCCTTCTGAGAGATGTGCAATTCAGCCTTCATCAAGTCGAGGCTTAAAATCAGATGTAAAGGAAAAATAGACTTGTGTTTTATTTATTTTTTTATTGGTTTACTTATTTATTTGTTTAGCTATAGTTCACTTGCTGTTTGATGAAAAACAAAATAAAGCACACTTAATACTTGTAAAAGGAAGCTAGAATTGTGATTTGTTCATTTATTTATTTAACTAGTTACTTCAACTGCCATTTGAAAAGAAACAAAAGTATTAATAAAAAATATTCCAATTACAAAACATGCAATAGTAGCAGGCAGTCGACAACTGACACGTCTAGCCAGAGTAATAGAGCGCCTCTTTTAACTTGAACTTGGACTTCCGACTAGACACGTCCGGAAGTGGGGGAGACGTTTAGCCTGGGACTGGATAGTCGCGCCGAGTATCTCTAATTGTTTTAGTCAACTAAATAAGATTAATTAATGAATGATCTTGGAAAAATGAGCTTGAAAAAAATTAGCATGAAAATTATTTTAATGAAATAGTTTGCCTCCACAGTTTTTTTCTCAGACGTGGTGTATGGGGAAAACTGATAGGACGTATTTGGGCTACATTCGGCTACTTTATGTTCTAGAAAATGTTAAACTACGTCTATCAAGTCTCTAAATTCAGAGCTAAACTCATTGGCCACTAATAATATTTTCACATGCCTAAAACATGTGAAAATATTATTAGTGGCCAATAGCATTTGTTTGCTTGTTTGTTTGTTTTGACAACGAGGTT
>JBBJLS010104670.1:0-19711 GCA_037577275.1 Bryconaethiops microstoma
CTCGCTGCTGTACAGACCGGGCGTGTCCACCACGGTCACCTGCCTCCCACACACCTGACCTTCACGCCTTTCACTCTGCAGCGTCAGGCTGGAGGGGCTGATATCAGACTGGAACTCCTCTTTACCCAGGATGGTGTTTCCTGCAGCACTCTTCCCCACACCCTGAAGACCCACCAGCACCAGTCTCAGGTTCTCCTGTTCTCCTGGAAAGAAGTTCTGAATAGCTCATTCGTTCCAGATATATATCTTTGAAATAAATGTTTATAGTTAAAGTAAATTACAAAAAACATAAAATAATGTAAAGACTCATAAAAATAATATGAACACAAACATGATATAATATAAACTAGTTACTAATATAATATTATTATTACTATTCATGAAGAAAAACACACTTCACACAAATTTTATGCATTAAAAATCATGTTCTCTGTCTCAAATACTATACACTGCAAAAGAATAATTCAGAGTCAGGCATATAGAAAGAGATGTCCATCACCAGCTGGTTTTGTACGATATACAGACTTTTTATAACCCAGACCTTCTCTTATTTCTGTTTGAAAGGAATTTCTGCCATAAAGATTATTTCCTGTACCAAGGGACAATCAGGTCAGCAGTGATTGACACAAATACAAGGAGGCTGGCGACGAGGGACCACAAGACAAGGAGGGTTTCCAGAAGAAGATGCTACTTGATCAGGGCTTATTCTCCTGCACCCACTTTGCCTTCTTGAGGGACGGCTACGGGTTGTTCAACTTAATGAAGGCAAGGACGTTTTCCTCAGAGGATTAGCTAGTATCCCTCAGCTCACAGTTAGGTTGGTCAACAAGATTCTCTGAACAATTTAAATAAAGATATTCATCACTTGCACCATTCATTTGTTGAGGTCAGTTCGTCTCTGATGTGTGGTAGGGACTAGACATGGACGTAAGTGCAAACAAGAATCTTTACTGACACAGAGAAACACAAAGGGCACGAACCAAAAAACAAACACTCAGAATAACTGAGGTGAACACAACAGATACTGTAACCAGGAGTATGACTAGGGAGAGTCAGGGTGAAGCAACAGAGACTCAAAGACAGAGATATGTCTTACACATAGAATAGACAGGGTGGCAAGTGGACCGGTGAGAACACTAAGGAGGCGGCAGGATCAGGGCAGAGATAGGGGTCAAAACAAACAAAAGCCACATGGCACAAACACAAAGACAGCATGATGGAATGAAGCAAAACAGGACAGGAATGTTATAATTCTCAGTGCATTTGTATGATGATCTTGATTATTTTCTCTTGTGTGTAAAAAATGGGGGTAATAATATGTACTCATTAAACATTACCTACATTTTTATGGGCATAAAAATAAAATTTAAAAAAAGTTTTCATCAAACCTCTCTTTTATCTGTGGAATATTTTGTACTTTTCCCACTTCCTTCTCTAGACTTCTAAAAGTATAACTGTAAAATACTTCTCCATTTATTGTCCTGCTTTTTTCCAATTCTGTTCATCTTGTTTCTACCTTTTGATGAAATGCTGCAGTACAACTGCCAACAACTCTTTCCTCATACTACTGCTCAAGTGTATCCCACTGGTTTACCACCTGAGAAAGCAATGTTCCCTGGAGTCCTGTCTCTCTGTGCCACACTCTGTGTTGATGGTGCTTCGATCACTGCATGCTTGAATCTTCAACCTCACCAGGCAATTCTTTATTCTATGCAGGAACAGTGAGCAGCTTAGTTGCTTCCACATCATAATCTGTTGTCCTGGTGATCATCCTTGAATGTCTCTCTCTCCTGTGGTGTTGTCCTCTTCCAAAAAGCTGATCCAGCTGCTGAACCACTGAAGCTCTTTCTCAGTTCTTTATCACCTGAGAACCCACTTTCAAGTGCAGACCTCAACTTATCACTCAAACCAAAAGCACTTCAATGAATTCTTCACATCAGTTAATAATCAACAAAGTTAAATTTTCTTATGCTCTGTATGTCTGGGATCTGCAGGTGATCAAAGTCTGCTGTACCCTTCTGTTGTCTTTATGCCCTTCAGGTCTGAGTATAATCTTTATCAGGCGTTAGAGACATGTTTTATCAGAGATTAAAACTTTTACAAAATAATCAAATATTTTTAAAGTAATAAAGTAAAAAACAACCTTTTCTTTTTTGGATTGTGAATAACATGCAGAAGCACTATACATTTCAGTTTCGAGGTTCCATTATATTTTCATCATGTTTATGTTTCTACTGTAACACAACACAATTTTCCTACTGTTTATTATCATAAAATAAAAAAAAACATGATAAATTTTTAAATTAAGATACAGTATTTAACCTTAAGGTTACTGAGAACTAAACACCTTTGTTCACAATCCCTAAATCACTATCTTCACAACTCCAAACTTTAAACATGTGAACATTACTGTATTCATTCTAAATCTGTTTCTAATTTATTAGGCCGTAACATTTTGCTTTAAAGAATTTGTTGAGAAAACATTTTTTTAAGTTGTGTCTTTTCACAGATATAATTCACTTACACTTTTAAAATTATTTAGAATATTAATTTGTAGCTTTAGTAATTTATTGCAGCAACAATGTACAGTGTAAAAAGTTTGAATTCTATTTGATTATTTCTCCCTTTTTAGTTTGACCCTTGACCCTGCTCCCTAGTTTAAAATGTACATACCATTCTTGGATGTTGCTGCACACATTTTCAGCATTGAAATGAATTTTTTTTCTCCACAGAAGTTGGTATTGTATTCAGAAACACTAGCAAAACTGGGCATACTGCCAGAGATCCCCAGAATTTAAACTTTCTGGCTCCGCCCCAGCAATTCCATAAGCCTCTGTTTTTTATTACTGGCATTTTTCTCCTTTTCATTACTGTATGTATCTGTGCGTTACATCAGTGTGAAACCAGTCTCACAAAAACCATCAACCCCAGGTGGTTCATATTGTTGCTAAATATGAACCATCCTAGAGTGTAGCAAAATGTGGACTGTCCAAGCCTCCTTGAGAACTTCTGTGTTAAATCATCCTTTAAGAGTAAATTTATTTCCTTTGTATCAAGCTGGGTTTTTTTTTTTTTTACAAAACTTGTATTGTACATATATCAACAGTGTACATAAAATAAAAAATTTAATTAAAAGAAAAATGAAAAAACATACATTTATAAAATACATACAGATACACAATGGAACCTGATAGACATGGTGTACCACAAAAAGCTGAATATTAGTAATGTGTTTGATAAAGTAAAGTACTGTAAATTTGTGTATTTGAACAGAATGGGAAGAGCAGTGTTAATATAATGTATTTGAGCAGTGAGACTTTCCAATATGAGCCAGCAGTCACCCCGCACAGTGCAGAGCTGGTCAGAGGAGAGCGAGGAGGCTTGAAAGGCCTGGTTTTTTTTTTGTTTGTTTGTTTTTATTGCAGTTTTAACAGGTTATACAAATAACATTTTCAAATAATACTTCACCATTTCCAATTCTAGAGTATAATCTGAATAGTTTATGTACACATACAGGGAATAATAATGACACTGATAAACAGACATAAATGTTAGAAAATGAATGAAAATAAATAAATTAATTAATTTTTAAAAAATTAATGGCAGTAGCAGTTTTAGTATAGCAGTAGCAGGACTCCACTGTTTAATAAAGATGTCCTTTTGACGTCTCAGGGAATATGTTATTAGTTCCATCTGATAGATTTCCCATACCTTCTCAACCCGTAAACTGTATGTTGGGGTGTCAGATTGTAACCATTTAAGTGTGATACATTTAGTTGCTGCCGTTAGTAGTATTTGTAGCAGGTATTTATCAGATCTACCCTCAACGCCACTCGGCATTACTCCCAATATTGCCACCTTTGGTCTCTCATAATATTTCTACGGAATATTTTTCTAAGGGTCTCGAACACTTCTTCCCAAAACTTCTGTATTCTTGGGCAGGTCCAAAACACGTGGGTATGCTGTGCCATTTGTGTGCCACAATGTCTCCAACATTTGTCGGAGTTTATTAGGCGCATCTTAGCCATTATTTCCAGGGTATGAAAGAATCTCATGATTATCTTCCACTTATACTCTCTCCATATATTCAAGTTTGTAACTAAATGTGCATCAGTGCATATTTCTTCCCACATGTCCTGAGGTATATTCGTATTCATTTCAGATTCCCATTTCTCTTTTACCTTTGTGTTGGTCTGACTCATGTCCGAAAATATTTGGTACACGACATATGACTTTGTTAGTCACATTCCTTGTTTGCAGTTTTATTAAGAGCTCTTAGACTGGGGTAGGGTTCAGAACTTTATTCCATTCTTCATGTTTAGTTAGGAAATCCCTCAGTTGTAGGTATCTAAAAAAGTCTGTGCTTTGAATTTTGAATTCCTCCTTTAGTTGGTCAAATGATTTAAGGCATCCATCCTTGTGGAGATGATATAAATTAGTAAGCCCACTAGCTGACCACTTTCTCAAACCTGCATCTGTGTGAGATGGTACGAAGCCCTTCAGATATCCTATATTGCTCAGTGCAGAAATTGCCCTGGCCAGACCAAATTATGATTTTACTTTCCGCCACACTTTTAGCGTAACACGAGTCCATTCAATCCTTGGAGTTTTTTGAAGGGGAGTTTCTAGAAATGCTATGGCCTGTAGAGGATTTGAAGATAAGCTTTTGTCAATATTTAGCCGAGGTGTGTCTGTGAGATCCTGTATCCATATTGTCAAGGGTTTTACCTGTGCAGCCCAAAAGTAGTGTTTTAAATTTGGAAGTCTGAGCCCAGCATGTAATTTAGATAGCTGTAGTGTCTTCAGTCTGATTAACCTATCCAAGTTGTCAAATACAGATTTTGGTATTTCAGTGGGTAACATCTGAAACGGGTATAGGAGTCTGGGCAGTACACTCATACGTATACTGTCGATTTGGCCTAATAAAGATAGGGGGAGGGCTGACCATCGGTCCAAGTCTTTACTAATTTTTTTAATAGTATGCTTGTAATTAGCATCATACAAGCTTTTTAGTGATGGGGGAATGTAAATACCCAGGAATTTAATACCTTCCTTAGGTCACTTGAACCCACTCTGGAGCTTGAACCTTTGGGGAATGTTGCCAGCTATGTCCATTGCCATGGTTTTGTCCATATTCACCTTATAGCCAGAGAAGTATAGGTAGAGATTAGGCTCTTTATAGCTGGAATTGAGTTCTCTGGATCTGCTATATAAGAGCACATCATCTGCATATAGTGATATCTTGTGGTGTTCTTTATTTATTGACAAGCCTTTCACATCTCTGATTAATTGTACAAGGGTCTCAATGCTGATGTGAAATAGCAGTGGTGATAAGGAACAACCCTGCCTACATCCACAGCCTAATGCGAATCGAGTAGAGGTGTGTCCGTTTACTTTGACACTAGCTTGTGGTTTAGAGTACAGTATTTGTATCCACTTTAAGAAGTTGGGGCCAAATCGGATTCGCTTCAGTGCTTGAAATAGGTATTGCCAGGACACACGATCGAATGCTTTCTCGGCATCAAGGGACAGGATCATTGCTGTTTCCTCTCTAGCGTATGTGTGTGTCATTAGATTTAGTAATCTCCTAACATTGTCCCCAGAATACCTTCCCACTATAAACCCTGTCTGATCAGGGTGGATCATTTTTGCAGCAATTTTATTAACACGCTTTGCCAAAATAGCTGTTAATATACGAAGATCTGTATTCAACAGGGATATGGGTCTATATGACTGGTATTTAGTGGGTCCTTACCATCTTTAGGTATTACTACAATTGTTGCGTCATTCCAGGAGGGAGCCATAACTCCATACTGTAACGCGTGATGGTACGCTTCTAGTAGCAAGAGCGAGATAATTTCCTTAAATGTTTTATAAAATTCTTTAATATAACCGTCTGGTCCGGGACTTTTATTATTTATTAGATTGGAGACGATATCTCGTATTTTCTGTTCTTTAATTGGCTCATCCAACTCACTTGCCATAGTTTCAGTAAGGTTTGTTACTTTGACATCTTTCAAGAACTGAGCTAAAGTGTTGTAATCGGTACAAGTATCCGTGTTTTTGTATAGGGACTCATAAAATTTTGCAAACAATTCTGAAATTTCATCAGGTTTTGTGACTGTTAAGTTATCAACCTTTAGTTTCTGAATTATATTAGACGTTTGCTGTTTTTTCAGCCTTAATGCCGGCAATCTGCTGGCCCTTTGCCCATTTTCGTAATATTTTTATTTGGTAAACCCCAAATTGGCCTCTATCTTTTCACTGAGTAAGATATTTAGATCTCTCCGAGCTTGTGCAAGACTCTTGAGAGCCTTGAAGTTCGGTGATTTTTTATGTTGTTGTTCTAGCTGCCTTATTTTGTCCTCTAACGCATTTTGTTTTGCTTCTCTAGTCTTTCTTTTTAGACTCGCAAATGAAATAATTCGTCCTCTAATATATGCTTTAGCACAGTCCTATGAGATAATAGGGGATATCTCTGGTGTGGCGTTTATATCTAAAAAATCTTTTAATTCGGTTGCCATAAATGTTCTAAATTCTTTGTCATTTAGGAGTGATGCATTAAACTGCCAATGTTTGCTTTTTGGCCTGAGACCTATGTCCCATGACAACGCAAGAGGTGCATGGTCAGATATAGTTATTGGTAGGATTTCAAGATTTTCTATCCTATCTTAGGGGTAAAAAAGAAATCTATTCTAGAATAAGATGAGTGCCTATGCGAGTAGTAAGTAAAATCTCTTCTATTTGGGAATTTACTTCTCCAAACGTCTATTAAACCTGATTCAATTAATAGATTCTTAAGCATTTTGCTCATTTTAGAGATGGAGACAGGATGTCCATCCATAATTTGGAACATGACGCAATTGAAGTCCCCCCCAATAACAAAATACCAGAACTGTGCCTCAGTATTATGCGAAACACAGTGCTAATGAAACTTGGATCATCTTCGTTTGGTGCATATACAGTATATTCATAAGTGAAACCTGTATTCCATCAATTAGCCCATTTACTATAATGTATCTCCCCCCAGAATCTTTACTGATTGCAGTTGGTGTAAAATTAACAAGCTTGTGTATCAGAATAGAAACTCCCCTCTTTCAACCTGACTGATGTGATGAGTAGAATACTTTGTCTGCCCAGGATTTTTTAAGTTTTTCATGTTCTATTTCTGAAAGGTGGGTCTCCTGTAGAAGTGCAATCAGGCAGTTTTCTCTTTTTAGCTGATTAAGAATGTTCTTCCTCTTTACAGGACTGTGAAGGCCTTTGACATTGTAACTTATGACTTTAAGAGCTCCCACAGCTCAGACTAGAATTAAAGAGAGTATTTTTTTTTTTCGAGATCAGACCAAACGGCAATCCTGGCTGCATGAGGCTTGCAATAATAATAAAAGCATAAAATAAATAAAGAAATACGTATATATTTTTATTTTAAAGACGAAACAAAAACAATGCACGGTAGCGTAAGAAAAAAAAAGACCTTTCCCTGTTGTTGTTGTTCCTGTAACAGGATCCCTGAAGATACAGTGGGATCTGAACTATATGATCTAAACAAAACTGTAGGTGCGCAGTGAACACTAGTATTCCAGTATATACTAGTATTTACTAGTATACTAGTATTTACTAGTATACAATGCTTTTCTCGGGACATAATCCCCTACTTCGTGTCAGAACAGACTGTAGTGCCAACAGCACCAAAAGTGCTCGCCACCTCTGGGGTACGACTCCAATAAGTTACTACTTCACATTTCAGTCTCCCGCAGAAACACACATACTCACAGAAATGAAAAAGCAAACGCTTACCTTAATATCTGTTATTTAAATAATTACATGGTTTGAGGCGCATAATGCGGCTCAATTTAGAAAGGTGCAGAATATTACCAAGTACTTATTTCAATGTTATGTCACACCCTGTGGAAAAAGAAGGTACATACGGTCAGTTCTCTACTGCTGCTGTCGGAATTACGTTCTTCTTTACATAGTCCAAGGCCATAGCAGCATCTAAAAATACTTTCTTGTCGTTGTTGTGAGAGATACGAAATCTGGCTGGAAAGAGAATTCCAAAACGGACGTCGGGTTTGTCCTGGAGCATCTTTCTGACGTCAGTGAAGGCTGCTCTGGCTTTGGCGACCGTGGCTGTGTGGTCTGGAAATATTGCGATTGGATGGCCGTTATATGTGAGGCGGCTGCGGCTCTCTCGAGCTCTCCTCAGAATGTCCATGGCATCCCCATCGCTGTGTAATTTCGCAATAATTCCGTGTGGTTTGTCTCCTGGCTTTCTTTGTATTAGGCTGTGATGTGAACGTTAAATCCGCACCTGGTCCCCTATCCATCTGGAACACCTCCTTGAGAAGTTTGGAGATTGCTGTGGGAGAGCTCGAGCCTGGTCCCTCATAGACCCCCACGATTCGAATGTTACCTCTCCTCATTCTGCCCTCTAAGTCCTCGCATTTTTCTTTTAGTTCCTCTAATTGTTTCATAAGGTCTGTTACGGAGCTTTGAGTACAGACTAATTCGTCTGACCATGATGACAGTCTACCGCCTTCACATTAGCATTAGTGCGAGCAATCTCTGCGCGCATCACACTTACATTATTGGCGACTTCTAATCTTACTGCCTGTATTTCCTTCTTTATATCATCAATTTCCTCTGCTAAGGCACCCTTCAACTTCTCTCTTATTATAGCAGATATATCCTTTCTCAATGTGGTGAGGACATCAGCTGTGTTCAATTAAGTGTCCATGTTAGGGCCGACCGCAGGATCAGATGGGATTTGGTTGGGGCTCATTGTACTTTTCGCCAGCGGTGTGTTCGGCTTTGCTCTGGGCCCGCCTTCGTACTTGTATTTTCGTAAATTCTGCGCCATGTAGGGAAATTGTACTATGCTTTAGTTGATAAGAGTTTATTCCTGAAATTGCGATCGCAATTTTAAAGGTAAGTGTCTCTAAATTTTGAGATTATTAAGGATTCTGTGGGGGGCACTGGAAAGTACTTTCAGGGCACTGGAAAGTACTTTACTTACTCCATGCGTTGCTCCCAAGCGCCCCTAATTTGTAACTTTATAATGTATTCAATTATAGATATTAAATGTGTTTACTTTTTATGTAAAGCACACTTTCATATTAAATTATTAAATATATTTTTCTTTCACAAGGGATAAATGTTACATTTTTGAACACATTTTGAACAAATTTTTTATGTTAACAGGAAGTGAACCCTCAGAGTACCTTCTACAATTTCTTAATAAATGTGGAAGCACTGCCTGAATAATGCAAAACATTCCAGAATGGGTTGTTTGATATGGATGATGCAGTTTTGGTTCCACATAAAGAACTTTTATATAATAATAATGGTCATACACCAATTAAAGGTGTGCAAGCCCAGAAACCCCTGAGGAACTTTTCTTTAGAAAAGTGTTGACCAGTAAGAATTTATTGAGTCTATTAGAGTGTTTTGCCAAGTTAAATGTGAACATGAATGTTCCGCAATGCCAAAAAACAGTAATGGCCAAAGTGAAAATAAAATTGGGCAAGCAAAGCACAAGGATGTTCGTATCCTTATGTTTCCTTTGAATCGGTTTCAGCTTTATTTGAATGAAACTCTTGTCATGACAGTGATGTGATATAGAGGAGGCCTTTCCATGTGGTGAATGAAAGAAACAGGTGGTAGAAGTATTCACCGTATTCAGTAGCGATTTCGGAAACTCCACCATACATACACCTTCCTATCATCACATGTAAGCAGTGTAGAAGTGAGCACTATGTTTGGCCTCAAGGCTCAGTTGCAGCTTTGTCAACTGGAACTTGGCCAATCACTTTAGATTAGAAAAACAGACCACTTTGAAAGCTTTAATTGTTGTCAGTCTTCACTATCATGGCAGACTGTGGATTTATTATCCAAGATAATTTAGGGTTGCTTATAAATATGATCACAATCAATATCTATGTTACAAAGGCACACCCCTTAATGATTTTCCACACAAAGCAGGCTTTGAATGTTGACCAACTTTGACACAAGCTTGACACAACAGCTTTTACACAATTTTCCAAAACATCTTATTACAGTGCTATGAAAAAGCATTTGGCTTTTTGGTCTTCAAAAGTAAATCTAATATTAGACAAAGAGGACCATGCAGATGCAATCACAATAATCATAAAAAGTTTTATTTTTATCTGTTCTTCTTCTTAAGTTTTATTATGCGTGTGTATTCAGTTTTTTGATCAGGAGCCAAGCATTGATCATTTAAAATCTATAATTTTACACATAGAAATCCATTAATTGAACGCTGGCCATGAACAATTGTTTTATGATCGTGCTCTCTAGAAATGTCTCTCTCTCCCCAATAAGTGCGACACCCTCCAGTGTGCACCTGTTCCCCTCCTTTTCAGCGTTCACAGGTCAGTTATGAAATGAAACACGTGTCCCTGTTTGTTGTGGTTTATTAAAAAATTCAGTATGCGAATGCTTGTTTTGGTGCTTGGTTAGCCAATTTTATGAGTGAAAAATGTGTGACAAGTTAATTTGCCAATGAATTTTGTGCTCAACTGAGATGTTTCTTTGATTCTTCATGCTGTTTGTCTGCATGTAGGGTACCCATGCACCCTTGATTAAGTCTGTGCACTGTGGGTGAAAATGTGGTTATTTTTGAGCCTTTCATGGGTAATCAAGTTTTTCAGCAACTTTATATATAGTTTTAGTGTTTTCTTCAAACCTGACTAAAAGCAGGCCTGACTCCGGCAGACCAGTACCTGCTCATTCACGCTACTCCACTCTTGGATTTACCGATCTCATTACACTGGGTCTTTAACCAAAGTCTTAATTTATGACACATATTAAGATGAACAGAAGGTTTCCTTGAGAATTCTCTGGTACTGAAGAGTATTTATGGCTAATTCAGCAAAACATCCCCACACCTTTACACTACTACCACATTTGAATATTGGTATGAAATATAGGATCTGATTTTGCCAAATATAAAGGTACCTCTGCTGTCTGAATAGGTGCAAATGAGGCTACAAAGCTTTAAAATATTATCCTAAAAGACTTAGAGATTGTCAAAATGCTTTTATGTAAATCTGAAATTAGAATTATTTGTTCTTTTAGTTTGCAGTGTTTTCTACCTTGCTGCTCTTCCATGAATGCCACTTATCTTATGCCCAACTGATAATGTCTCTCACTGTGTTTCAGTAATATCCTAGAACCTTAGCTGTGTTTTTGTAGACCCATTCCAGACTGAAATATGTTAACTACTTTTATTAGCTCTTCTGGATTCTTGTTTTTCATGGCCTAAATGTGCTTTTAAAAACTTTGTGGCAACTACATCACTGTGATGGTAAACGCCAATTTGAGGAACCTGTCTGTGTTCAAGCTGAATTACAAAAAACATTCAATTTGGTTAATTTGTTGCCGGAGTAATAAGAAGGCATTACTTTGGTTTGATTTTTTTTAGATAAAAAAATATTTTTTAAATTTGGTTTTGTTGCACTGTTGCTAATATGCATAATTATACACTCCATATAACTATTTTTTACAGAGCAGATTGTTGAAATCTATCTTTCACTTTGCTTACCAACCTGTTAATATTCCTTACCTGTTATTATTTGCTGTTCAGCAACTTTTACTGCCAAGGCTCTGTTCCACTTTGTGTTCCAGTGCTCTGGGTTGTTGGAGGATATCCTGTCCGACTAAGGATCCTAGTTCGTGTCTAATGTCTGGAGGGTTTTTCTGAACATGCTGAGGGCTGCGGTCAGCCTGACCTTAGGCCACCACCCTCAGTCCAATGGTCAGGATGAGTGAACCATTCAGGAGCTCGGCAGGTTCCTCTGTGCATACTGCCATGGCTGGAAGCATGATAGGGTATTTTTGGTGGGTAGAGTACACCCAGAACTCCACCAACAGTTTGATGTCCTTTGACTGTGTTTCTGGGCATCAGCCTCTGCTCCATCTTACCCTAGATAATTAGTCTGGAAAGAAACACGTGCCTCAATCAGCTGGGCAGTTCACCAGGTCCAGCCGCAGGACATTCAAGAGAGAGGGTCCATGATTCCAGCCAGGTGACAGGGTTTGGCTATATCAAGTTACATTTACTTTCCCAAATGCATATGTCCCCTGTGTTCCATCTTTCCCTTCTCTGTGTTTCTAGTATGTGCATCTACACCTAACTGCTTGATGCCCACACCATGAGAACAGTAGGGCTAAGAATGATGCAGCATAAGCCAATAAAATTTCAGAAAACATGCATTACTTGTGGGAATGTTATAGTGTAAGAAAAGAAACACCAGAGGCAATTAAAAAATCTGAAAAATGATTCAAGTGACAAAAAGTGACATGCCTGTGTGCTATGTCTCACCTCAGAAATAATAAAAATTCTGGTGGTATATTGATGGGAAATTCAAAGGTGTGCATACAGAGTAGGCAGTACAGCAGTGACTATTTTTTCCTTTACACCTTAAAGGAGGAATGTGAATTACTGACTGCTGTTTCAAAGTCTTTTCGGATTTGTAGGTAGGCCAGTGCGTGTCAGTTGAGAGGTGTGATGACCTCATTGTGTTTGAGAAATGGTCATTCATCAAAGGAAGCGCCACATCAATCTTCTATGGACATTTCTTCTGATCTGCCTATAATGCGACCAGTGTGCCTTCGCTCTTGGGTAACCTGATACAAAGCAGGTGTATTGCAAACCATGTTATTCATGTTATGAATCTTCCTTTTTCTGCATGTTTACTTGATAGAGATGTATTAGGAAGCAATCAAAAGCTTATTTATTTTAGATTCCTTCTTTGTATCTTATGCTGAGAAATACATCAAATGCACAAAAGCAAGCTGTATGAGAATAGATTATGGTTGCCAAGCAACAATCAGCAATTATTCTATGAACCGCACTATGATTATCACAATAATAATCATAGTGCGGTTCATAGAATATGAACCGCACTATATATACTTTTAGCACAATAATAAAGCATTTAACTGATGCACACAATTGTGCAAATAACACTGTAATATTTTAGATATTCTAAACAGCTGATATGCACAAATGTATACTGGGTATTTTACAATAGTTTTCACATGACAAAGTCTTGTAGAACCAGAACTGTTTGTTTATCATTATTTATCAATCTAACAAAGAGTTCCAATAATCTATGCAAAAGCAGGATGAAACATGACTTCAATCACATGGAGACTGCATGCTGCCATAAATCCCACCAACCACATACATTTGGTATAATTAATTGGTAAAATACAAAAATCTAACTGGAAGGCCATAAAAATAAAAAAATAGAAATAGAGCCATCTTAAATGATAGAGCCATCTTAAATGCATTATCATTTAAGATGGCTCTATTTCTATTTTTTTATTTTTATGGCCTTCCAGTCAGATTTTTGTATTTTACCAATTAATTATACCAAATGTATGTGGTTGGTGGGATTTATGGCAGCATGCGGTCTTCATGTGATTGAAGTCATGTTTCATCCTGCTTTTGCATAGCTCTGTTAACCTTGCATAAGGATGATATTTCACTGTATGCTACTTCCAAGAATGACAAGGTTTGATCTGTTCAAAATGGAGTTTTCGCAAGATTAGCTTGATAAATATAGTGATTGGCACATCATGAATATACAAGAATAATAGGTGCGAACACTAGGCCTGGTTGCCTTGTATATTGTTGAGCCATTCCTACTCGTCTCACTGGCCTATGTTCACATCACACTTAATGTTCCAGACCCAAGTATGCTTATGTCATCACACCACTTACTGCTTGATCCTGAACCCACAGTTTTTCCAGATAATTTTTCAATATCTCTTCACTTTCTACAAGCATGTATATAGTGATAAATTTAGGTCTTTTTTTGTTGAGTACACCTGTTCCTGAATACTCTCATCTGCCCAAGTTTCCACTGAATACTTTACAATAGCTCGTAGACTGAAGTTCCTTTGCTGCCATTTTTGTTAAATGGGACAATCACATTTGAGTTCTGTGCTCGTGCATGGATAGCAGTCAAACAAGACTAGATGCTAAAAAGACAAAGAAATAACTTCCATTGGGTTTCATTAGAAGCATCCAGTGGTTTGTAGCTGCTCACAAAAAACATACTAAGTCAATAAACTAGGCAAAAATATTATTATTATTAGGTAAAAATATTAAGTAAATTTTTTTCTTAAGTCAAAATGATGTCTTTAGAGGCATGCTGAACCGGTCCGTTATAGTATATCTGGACGACATATTAATCTACTCAAAAACCTTATCAGAACATGTGTCGCATGTGCGTAAAGTCCTTTGTTGTGTGCTCGCCCATGCCTAGAATTGTGAGTTCCATGTCATGTTTCTCTGCTATAGAATAGGTCCACGGGGGCGCGCATGGATGACAAAAAGGTGCAAGCAGTGTCTGAGTGGCCAGAGCCCCTGTCAACCCGATCTCACGAGTTTTCGTGCAGCCATCATGATATACAATGTAATCAAAATACGTGCTGTGATCACAATTTAGGGCTGCGATCACATGCTGCAATCACACTTTTCAACCTGTTTCAACTGCTTTGCAAACAAAAATGAAAAGGAATCAACTCATTATTTCTCTCCTACTGTCCCTTAGTCACCAGTTACCGCTGATACTGGTCATGTTACGCAGTGCGCATTAAAATACACAGGGTAGTGAAGCGTGGTCATAACATGAAAAAAAAGCCCTAAAGTGCGATTGCAGCACATATTTTGATTACATTGTATATCGTGACGGCTGCACGAAAACTCATGAGACCGGGCTCCCACAGTCAAGGGGTTGCTGAGGTTTCTTGTCTTTGCCAACTTTATTCAGGGCTGTAGCTCTGTGACAGCACCAACTGTTCTGCTAAGGGGAAAACCCAAATGAGTACGGCGTCCGCAAGAGCGGCATTTAAGAAAATTAAAACAAAGCTGTTCGTAGTAGAGGTAGATGCCTCTGAGGTTGGGTTAGATGTGGTGCTGTCCCAGAGCCATGGTACCCCAGGAAAGCTCCATCAGTGTGCCTTCTTTTCTAAGAAGCTGACCGATGCAGAACACAATTATGACATCAGCAACTGCAAGCTGCTTGTGGTCAAAGCAGCGATGGAGGAATGGCATCACTGGCTTGAGGGAGCTAGACACCCCTCCATGGTGTTCACTGACCACCGTAACTTGGAATATATCTGGCAGGCAAAATGGCTGTGCCTTTAACAGGCCTGTTGGGCTTTGTTTTTCAGCAGATTCAATTTCACCATCACTTATCGCCCAGGCTCCAAGAACGGGAAAGCATACGCTTCCCCACTCCTGTAGACCTAAAGGAGCCCAAGTCCATTATCCCCTCAGCTCTAATATTAGCCCGTATAGTCTGGGATCACAATGTGGAAATTTCTCACATCAACGCGGTAAATACAATTCCCCGTTCATGCCCGGGAGACAGGGTGCTTGTGCCTGATCCTCCACAGAGCAGGGTGATAGAGTGGGCACATACAAACCTTGCCACCAGGCATCCTGGGATCCACGGGACTGTCAAGGTGCTCTGCTGAATGTACTGGTGGCCAACTATCCAAATAAATGTAGAGCAGGCAGTAAAATCCTGCTTTGTCTGCTCAGACCCCGCATTAATTGCCAGTTGGTAAATTAATGCCCCTACCAGTGCCACAGAGACCGTGGTCCCACATAATCGTGTACTTCATCATGGATCTCCCAGCATCAAAAGGATATACCACGATATTGGTGGTCGTGGACCGGTTTTTGAAGGGGTCTAGGGGTCCACTGCCTTGCAAGTAGCTGAAGCTCTATTCCTATTTCTGCCCTATGACATTCTGGAGGACATTCTGTCCGACCGAGGCCTCCAGTTCATGTCCAGAGTATGGGCTGTGTTTTTTTAAAAACTGGGGGCTACTGTCAATCTGAACTCAGGCTATCATTCTGAATCCAATGGTCAGGCTAAACAGTCAGTGCAGGAATTGGGACAGTTCCTCCAGGCATACTGCCACAGGCACCAGTATGACTGGGAGGAGTACCTCGGCTGGGCAGAATATGCCCAGAACCCATTGCACCACCCGGTCCCTGCGTAATGGGTTAGGCGGCTCCTGGACTGTCGGAGGAGGTGGGGTCATCTGCAATACCTGGTGGACTGGGAGGATTACGGCCACAAGGAGAGGCCCCAGGGGTGTCCTCCCAGGCAACCAAGTGGGCCTGGGTGACCAGGTCACCGTGGTCAGCCCCGTGAGACTCCAGGAGGAGTTGGGGTTACCCCTTGTCCCCCTATGGGGGCCAGTTCTGAAGGTGGGGTACTGTCACGTCCGGTCTGCCTCAACCACACCCCCAGCAGCCGCCGTCTCCTTCATGTCTCGTCGTGTCATGTCACAGTGTTGTGTCTGAGCTCGGTGCTGGGGCAAACCAGCTGTAGTGGCTTAAGTCCTTACATGCTCATCAATGGGGTTGCAAGGCACCGGGTAACAAGAACATCTGTTCTGTGTTGTAGTCTGTGTTAACCTTGGTTAAGTTTTATTGGTTCTGTCTTGTGATTGGTTGTTCATGTCTAGTCTTTTGTGTGTCGCAGCATAAATGCCAGCCGGTCCAGAGGATGATGTGCGGTCACCCACATCAAAGTTGATCCAGAGTGAGGTAGTTCCAGCCTGTCTATTCTAGGGGGAAGCATGGATTGAGTCTCCATTTCAGCTACACCTTCCTGCTGTAGGCTGCGGTATGAGTGGCAATTGGACTGCCACTCTCCTGCAGTTGTGTCCTCCATCCCTGCCCGACATGACAGCAATATAGTTTATTAACAATATACAAAAGTCTCAAAGCAACGTAACATTAAAATTATTCCGTAATAGCTGTGTTATTTACATAATTAAGAATTCATTATTTTACAGTGGTTTCAAACATGGCTAAGCCAATACGATTTAGAGCCAGAAATATGTGTTTTATAAAAACACTTAGGCCTAAGCAAGACAAGGCCATGTTTGTATTTGTCTGCTCAATGCATAGGTTCCATTGCCTCTGTTCTCTCACTGATCTGTTGGCAGTGTTTGGACATACCATCAGTCACCATTTCTTAGACCAGTTTTCTTCCAGCTCATTTTGCTGCCTTTAATCAGGATGATGCTTACAGTGAGGAGCTTTGCAAACAGTGCACTTTCAAAAAGCCTGGCTACAGCTCGCCTGAAAAGATGTAACTAGGCAGCCAGTACAGTAGGATACTAATGAGCCGCTATGGCAGACTAAATATTTATGACCCACTCAAGGGTTAGACCTGGAAAAAGAGGAGTCATATAACAAAAAAATGCTAGGAAGATTCATAATATAAAAATTAAGTTTAGAGGCATGAAGTATTGATGTCACTATATAAAGTGTGGATTTAGCCAAATCTTTTTGTCCTTTGTAACATTTCTTTTCACATGACATCTCAATGATGCATCTTTATGCCTAATTAAAGATATAACTATATAGATTTTGCATGGTATTAGTTGCATGGTCGGCGGAGCCATTATATTATACTTTTAAACATAATTGCCCCCCCCCCCTCCAGCAATTTGTATGAGGGAAACATGTGAGACCCACCCCCCCTGGGAAAACAGTCCACTACAGCTACCTCCCCTCCTGTTCCAGACCTCACTAGTTTGTCCCCCCATATTAAAAATGCTTTCGACACCCCTGAGTTCATGTCTTTCATTGACTTTCCGTGCATGTGTGTTCAAGAACCTGTCTAGGACCAAACTCAAAGGTTATGCTCACCCAGAAGTTACCCAGAAGGAAAGAAAAATCAATCACTTTATTGATCCCTATGGAAAACACTTAATTGCAAAACTTTCAGATTAACAGCTCCTACTGAGCACAGCACGAATCTTGGAATCAAGATTATTGTACAATATGATCATGGCAGTTGCACAAAATGTAGCTCATTTGAAAAATAACAGCATATCTTGTATTTTTTTGCTATTTTCATGGCAAATGAGGCACACATTTTTAACTAAATAACTGAAATACAATGCCTAAGCAAGACACCAATCCAAAGAATCAGTGCACACTGTCTCACGCCAGTGCATAGTTTAGTAGCATCAGAGCCACAGAGGGCTGATTGGCTGAAATAGCATGAATGTGAGGAATGTCTTTTATCCAGAAGTTAAAAGTTACCCCATACTGGTGGGGTTAGAGTGCATTTTACTGCTTTTCTACCAGTCATCTTATGAAATACCTGTCCTTGCATGTCAGCTCAGGATTCAACCTTATGAACTGGTGCTCAGTATCACTTACTAGGATATTGCTTTGGCTTTATCTCCTTCAACTAATATAAATCCACCCTCAGAGTACTCGTTACACATTTCATCCTTATTTGCCACAAAATATATCAGCATGTGGCACTGATGCTACTTCTGTAATGTCACTATATTAAAGGGGCATGATGGTATCTCTGTTGTAAGATGCACTTTGATGGTTTCATTCAGAACAAGACGTATCTGTTAGCTAATGTAACGGAATTGGCAGCACACCGAGCTGTCCAGTGGTGTTAGCTGACTTCATGTGACATGGAAGCTTCACCCTTCCAACCTTGTATGTATTGTATGAACTTGATGATGGAACTGGATATGACCAAATTGAGGAGAAAATTGATAAAAATTGCATTGTGTCGGTATGTCTGACCCAAAACTGGGTGTACTGACAGAACTGTTGGTATTCATTAACAGAATAAACAGGGACTTATTTATTTGGGCATTTACTATGAACATCATACTTGATAAGTCTGTGTCTGTGTCATATCTGTCTGTACCTGTAGGGATGCTCTGGCTGGATAACTGAGCAGAATAGAACATCCTGCTGACAGAAGAACACAAAAGATGATGCAGAGCACATGTGTGGGACAGGATACATACCTTCACAGATTTCATGCCTTTGATGCTTTTAACCTCCCATTGCTTTTAACCAAGTGCTTTTAACTTCCCTTTGTGTCCTTGAGCTCCATGACCTTTTAAGCAGAAATGATTAAATCCTGTACCATATAACTTAGCAAAGATATCTTATTTCCTTTGATACATTTTTCCCTGGAGGAAAATGCTCCAGTATGAAGTGTGCTGGTGCCAAGTTTTGGTATTTTGGTATACATAATGTGTTTCCATGAAAGACGGCTATTAAAAATAACAGTTTCTGCACTTTTTCACCTGGCTGAAACTGCCATTGTTGCTGTGGCAAAGAGCAGCTGAAGGAAATGTTTTAGAGATGTTATCTCCCACCTTCTGAAAAGATGCTGCTCTCCCCCTCTCACCCAGAAGTACTCTAGGTTCATTATTGCATTTGCTCATTTCTCTGCCTGCATATTCACTTGCAAAGCCTAGTTTACATCATGCTGTATGTTTGAGAGAGAGAGAGAGAGAGAGAGAGAGAGAGAGAGAGAGAGAGAGAAGGAGATCAGACAGCAATATTTTGTTGCCTCAGAAATGACAAATCTCTGTAAGGTCAGCAGAGATCTGTGTGTGTGTTGTATTGTGTGTGTGTGTGGTGTTTTGAGTCACTTCACTTTTTTAGTTACTTTATTAGTCTTTTTTGAAGCATGGCTGTGTTTGCTAAAATAAACTCATTATACTAATGAAAACACCAAGTAAAGGCATACATGGCAAACATGTTTTTTTCATTTAAAAATCTAAGTGTTTTTTCATTGTAAATTCAATTCAATTTTATTTATATAGCGCTTTTTACAACCAGGTTGTCACAAAGCAGCTTTACAAAGTCCAGGTC
>JBBJLS010104726.1:0-19705 GCA_037577275.1 Bryconaethiops microstoma
TGTGTGTGTGTGTGTGTGTGTGTGTGTGTGTGTGTGTGTGTGTGTGTGTGTGTGTGTGTATGTGTATGTGTGTGCGCAGCAGCAGCGTGCAGTGCTGAGCTCAGCCGAGCCAAGAGCTGCGGGCTACAGATGCATTATTTAGCGTCTCCTCTCTTCCACATAAACACAGCATCAATAATGAAGAGCGGGGATAATTAATCTTTGAAAAGGGGGCTACGCTCGCTAAGACTGGATTGTGCCAGTACCATGTGAAGCATTTGCCGTGTGTGTACATACGTATGTTCTGCTGTATTGCTTGTCACATGCAAAAAAGGTTTACTGTTAACCCTTGAACTTTCATTGATCTGAAGGTAGGAGCAGATTACTAGTCTTCATTTGTATCATGCAATTATGAAGTCTTTATGTGCATTGTTCATTAGAGATGGCGTCTGATATCTAATATCTGTATTAGGCCAAAATCAGCAGGTAACACTTGTTTGAGGTAAAATAAAAATGAATCATGTCTGATTCTGTCACTAATCCAGCCTCAAAAAGCAGAGCTCAAAACTTAAAGCGAAGGAGGTCACATAATGGTATTAGTAAACATATTGTCATGATAAAAGTAGGCATTGCGTGCTGAAGCCTCACAGCACGAAAGTCCTGGGTCGAGTACATGGTCACACCTGGGTTTTTTCCTTGTTTTACGTTTTCCTTCCACAATCCAAAGGCGAATTGGAGATGCTAAATTGCCCCTAAGTGTGCGTGTGTGTGTGTGCATGTGTGTGCGTGTGCGTGTGCGTGTGTGTGTGTGTGTGTGTCTGTGAGAGAATGTGTGTCTGCCTTGTGATCACTGGGACAGACTCCAGCAACCCCCACAACCCTGGTTAAGTTGTTCAGATAATGAATTAAAGATTCAAGATTCTTTATTTGTCATATGCATAGCACAACATGTGGAGAAATGAGCCCCTGAGTCAACCCATAAGAATGTAGAGTTATCAAATAATTAAAGAGAATGTGGAAAGGCTAAACTAAGGTAATACAAATATTAAAAATAAAAAGGTATTCCAACTAAACAAGTATTAAAGTCATTACAAACTGAAACAAATGTAACAGAATATAATGTATATCTTCTGTAGAGTGCAAGTGTGCTGGTTTACTTGTTGTTTTATAGATTTAAGTGAGGCAGGTAAGATACAGTGAGGTAGATAGATAGGTATGATACAGTGAGCTAGAGAAGCAGGTGAGATACAATGAGCTGGAGAGGCAGATGAGATACACTGAGGTTCAGAAGCAGGTGAGGTACAGTGGGGTAGAGAAGCAGGAGAGAGACAGTGAGGTAGAGAGGCAGGTGTGAGATACAGTGAGGTAGAGAAGCAGATGAGATACAGTGTGGTAGAGAAGCAGGTGAGATACAGTGAGGTGGAGGACTAGGTGAGATACAGCGTGGTAGAGAAGCAGGTGAGATACAGTGAGGTAGAAAGGCAGGTGAGATACAGTGGTAGAGGAACAGGTGAGATATAGTGAGGCAGAGGAGCAGATGAGATACAGTGAGGTAGAGAGGCAGGTGAGATACAGTGAGATAAGAGAGGAAGGTGAGATACAGTGAGGTAGAGTTGCAGGTGAGATACAGTGAGGTAGAGAGGCAGGCAAGATACAGTGAGGTAGGGATGCAGGTGAGATACAGTGTGGTAGAGGAGCAGGTGAGATATAGTGAGGCAGAGGAGCAGATGAGATACAGTGAGGTAGAGAGGCAGGTGAGATACAGTGAAGTAGAGGCAGGTGAGATACAGTGTGGTAGAGAGGCAGGTGAGGTAGAGGAGCAGGTGAGATACAGTGAGGTAGAGAGGCAGGTGAGGTAGAGGAGCAGGTGAGATACAGTGAGGTAGAGAGGCAGGTGAGATACAGTGAGGTAGAGAGGCAGGTGAGATACAGTGTGGTGGAGGTAGAGGAGCAGGTGAGATACAGTGAGGTAGAGAGGAAGGCAATGTACAGTGAGGTAGATTTCAGTTTGTGTTATAATGAACAGAAGTTGTGGCGTTGTGTCCTGGGTCAGTCTTGTGTTCTGTGGTTTGAAGCTCCTCATGAGCTTCTCTGTTTTGGCTATAAAACCCCTGAAATGTATTTTTTGTGCCTATTTTGACATTCTGGTCTGATATGCTTAATTTTTTTGTGTATTCTCTCTTTAAGATAATTGTAATGAAATTGAATTGATCTCCTTGATGTGAAGACTACCAGTTACTTTATAGTATTTTACTTATTATTATGTATTGTTATTAAATAGAATATGTCTTTTTATAGCCTCTTGAATCCACTATGATTTAATATTGGTCTTTGTGCTTTTGCTTTATATAAATGGACAGTCTTTACATAAAAGGGGAACATTTTCTCCCGTTATCTGCTATGTATAGAAATCTGAAATCTGTAGGCATATATTAAAACTTAATTCGGACAGGATAAAATATGCAGAGGCTCCTGGGGTAATTTGTCCTTTTACAGACAGGCTCTACTCTGTGATTTTATTTCTGGATAGATCGTCCATGTTGGTCTTTTACCATCTCATCCCTTGAGAAAATTACAGGCTGAATTACCTACTGTTGTTCACGGAACTGTGGTGGTCTGATAATTTTAGTCCCATCCGGACACACATTTGACTCATTTTCCAGGTGGATGTCGTGTATCATTGAGGGGAAAAAAAGAGTGTTTTTAACTGCCGCTGCTTGCCATAATTAGTCTCCTCGCGTGCATGTCCATGTTAAATACAAATCACCAAATGATGAATCCTTGCAATGAGTCTCATTTAGTTTTTTGGTTTGAGTGGTAGAATATCTGGATCTTCTCTGGTCAATCAGAAAAGCTCGATCTTGCAGCCTGAATGTTGTGGCATCTACAGGAATAACACATTACTTTATATTCACATGTTTACAATAATAATCCGATTTCCTAGAAACAAGGTCTACAATTGTGTGACCATGTGCAGAAGAAACATTGAAGTTTGTAGAAAAATATATCTCAGTAGGAAACGTCCAGATGCATGTTTTCTGTTATTATTGGGAAACTTTTATCAATGTCCAGCAGTCAACTAATAATAATAATAATAGAAATGCATTTCTTTTTTATTGTCACCTTTTATGGTACTGAAGTACCTTACAATGCATAGTAAAATCAGATGTGAAGTAATGTGCAACAGTGCTTTGGATTAGTGTGCAACAAACATAATCTGCATAGGTGGTTATTACATTAAAGCTAGTGGACCTCAGTGAAACTTAATTTCTAATTGTAGTAGATGCTTTTGCTTGATGGTGCTGGCTGACTCATATTACATGTGATGTAAAAGAACATGTGACGTAAGAGAACAGTATGAACTGACATGGTTTGGGGCCAAAAAATGGATAATGGCAGATATGGGAGCACACCGTGTTCTTAGCCCATAGCTGCTCTGATTTCTGATGTTCTTTGGGGATAGAGGAGGTAGAGGTGAAAGAAAAAGAACAGAAAGAGCACGCATGGAAAGGTAGGTTGCGTGTGTGGTAGTGGTGGTAGTGGTGGAGTGTGACTAAAGGATTGCAGGGTGAGAGACAGACAGACAGAGTGTGTGACCTCGAGATTAATCCTCCTTTTAAGAGGATCCTGTAGTGTTGTGTTTGAAGGAGATGAATAAAACATGGTGTCCTGGATTCAGCCTCAACTCCACTGCTCAGACATGCAGAGAGTGCTGGACAGACTGGGGGAAAACTCCCCACCTCCACTGGGAACGTGTGTGTCAGGGTATGCTTGTACCCTGATGCTAGTCTGTCCAGTTCAATTACTGTGGCACGTCCTGTTGCAGAGCAGCTTAGGTTAGTAATGAAGTTTAATTCGAGCCTCAAGACTCTTTTACCCCCTCACAGAAATAAACATTCAGCCATAAATACACACATACACATACACAAAGTCACACACACACGGAATGTGGTTTACATTTAAATGAAACATATTCCCATACTCACCCCTTAACTATGTCTCACTTAGTTGTTATCCATGAATTGAGGTCTCCTCACGGCTTTGGACCTTTGTCCCTGTCTCTACCTGGGGTTTTCCCCACATTAGGCAAGATAATGCTCTAGTTAGCCTGCTGTTATGCTCAGTCATACATTTGAATTGGTTTCTCTTCTTAGCCTAAAGCAGAATAGCCATTGAGACTGTCCAGCTCAGGCTACTAGACCTCAGGCTCAAGTTAATGCCTTAAAGGCAAAGGTAATAATTTAAAAATAGCCAATGATTGTTTATAGGCTTCAGACAGGAGCTTACTGAGCCTCTGGTCTGGTATGATCAGCATTTTCTTCATTTTGGTTATAATGTGCAGTTATTTGTAACCCAAATACCATGTTTTGTTGATTTTCAGTCAAATAAAGTTTTGGTCATTTTAGTGCACAGTTTCTGTTTCTGTTTATCATATAGGTCATGTTGGGGTGAGGGAGTAAATATGTTAATGTGTTTTTACCAACAGTATTGCAATGTACATGAAAAATATTTGACCAAGATTTTAATGGGGACACACAGATGATGGGACTTCTGAGCCAAATGTCGGCAAATTGCTGAAATATGAACATTCATAAAAGGTATAAATTTGGACTAAATCTTCTGCTGGATCAAATGATGGCCCAATTTCTGGTCCGGTTTCTCCCATCAAGGTGAGAATCCCTGCTTTAGCTGGTGCTGTTGTGTCCAGTGTAACATTTTCCCCTCACTGGCTTCCTAGACAAGTGGATCAGAGTTTTACTGAACTGTTGTAGAATTTTACTGGCTTGGGAAAAAAATTCAGAAATAAAATGTATTACTGTTCATTTATTAGTCACCTATACCTTTTAAGGATTTGTCCAAAAAACATATAATTCATCTTAGAACATTCGTCTTAGATTGAAATATTAATAAAAATGATCGAAATGATTGATTTCATTTACATACTTGGACTCTCTCTCAGTATCCTGACAAAGATGCCTTCCAGGTCTGTGAAACTCACATCGTTTGAAGAGCACTTTACATATTGCTTGATTTCGGCTTCATAACCATCCCACAGCTCATTAAAAATAACATCCATAAACCTGACAAGAGTCAGGACAACTACAACATTCGTTGTATTTATTGTGCTTATTCACTCATACCTCATTAATCATTACTATTTTCAAAAAGGGAACAAAGAATGTACCACATTCCCCTGAGGACAGTATGTGACTGGCACAGTTGGCAGCAGCGTTTACACGCACACTCGCAAGTGCCAGAGCTGATTTGGAGTAAACGACCACCATCACCAGAGCAAAGCAGTATAGCAGTACTATTCTGCAATAATTCTGAGTGCTAAGCATGTGTGTAACAGCTCACTTTAAATACAGAGAGAAGGCTGAATATTAAATATGTTACTGTGGATAGTAACAAAAGCTGCCAAGTGCCATAAAGCACCAGTGGATGATGTTAGCTTGTGTACTTGTGTTAAAGACACAAGATCTTATATGTAGCGTAGCTTGACTACATAATATCACTTGGTTGCTCTATGATAGTCTGACTGGCCAGACACTCATTCACTAATGAGAGACAGTCTCATTTTGTATCTTCTGTCATTTCTGAGCAGTGTTACAATAACACGTAGTAGTTGTGTTATTAGTTGTTGTTATTCTCAGCTGGCTGAGAAGCTTTCCTGTGAAATGCTACAGTATTGTTCAGATTTCTTGGATACCTGCAAACATATTTGAAAACTATTTAGACTATTTTTTGCAATTATTATTACTAAATATACAAAATAAAACTAAATAAGATCATAAAGTAAATAGTGATTTATGTGCAGTATATCAGTATGTTTCTTGTGGAAGTCCAGTTTTACTTGTAGTTTCCATCAGAAGCCTGGTTTGACTCAGTCCTTCAATAAGCTGCTGATGGAATTTCACAAATCTAAACAGCTGGAGAAGAAATCTGGAACCGAACCTGTGTTCTCCTCACCAGCTCAGAAAATATCAACTACTTTTTTACAAACAAAACAAATCTTGAAAAATTTTAGTATGTTCTTATTTGTTTGCATTTATTTGAATGTTGATAGCAGAAAGACACTGTCACACGTTGACAAAAATGGCGTTAAACAGTTTGCATAGGTGCCTAAGACCTTTGCATAGTACTGTATACCAGTGATGTATTAAGAGCCAGTGTCTTTTCTGTTCTTCCTGACAAGTTCACCTGCAAGGATTGTGTTGTTTGCCCTTTGTGTTCAAGCGTGCACCACCTACTTTACCAGCACATGTTGGTGGATCCTTTCAAAAACATTTCCTTGGACATTTTAATTTGCTGAGGTGAAACTTTTACTTTAAGTGCAAATATTAATTAGAAGAAACTTGTCAGGTAGCATCACAGGTCAACTGTCTTGTGATTGTGATTGATAGAAACACTGTTATTGGCCTAAAGAGACCAATCACCTTGCATACTTTTTTTTTTTTTTTTTTTTACTTTCATATTTAAATAGCCCATTGCTGATTTGGAAGTCTTTATTGCTACTAAAAGCGTATATATAAACTATTTCAGCACTGTCTGCTAGTAAGAATTAATGAATGAGCCTTTTGGGGAGAAAGGATTTGAGACATTTGGCCATTAAACTGCATTAGCCCAGAGAAACTGCTTGGTGCTTTTTTACACTATCATATAAAAGTTTCTGCACACCACAGGTTTTTACCACTTATTTATTTATTTCATAAACAGATTTTTATTTTTGTTAATCATTGAAATTATTTTTGAGTGAACAGCTACGAAAACATAACATGCACATGTTGAAAATGTCAGTATGTGCAGAAAGCCATAACATTTAAAACCAACTCTGTAAAATTATGTAGGCCCACTTGTGCTACCAAAACAGCTTTAACCTGTCGAGGCTTGAACTCCATAAAAGCTCTGAAGGTGTGCTGACGTAACTGACACCAAGTTGTCCTGTGAATTGCGAGGTGGAGCCTCTGAAGATTGGGCTAGCTTGTCCAGCACGTCTGTAGCAGTTTGTACTGCAGTAGGTTCTCTGTGGAATCAGACCAGACAGGTCAGCTTTTGCTTCCTGCATGCATCAGTGAGCCTTGGGCACCTATGGCCCTGTCACTGGTTCACTGGTTGTCCTTCCCTGAACCACTATTGTACTGAACCACTGTGTACTAAGAACACCCCACGAGACCTGGCGTTTTGTAGATGTTCTGAATCTTTCATTTAGCCATCACAGTTTGTTTTTTGTTTCTCAGAGTCTTATGTTTGCCCAGTTTTCCTACTTCCAGTGACAGCATTTCTCCTTTTCCAAACTCGATTCATGTTTTCAAGTTTCAAGCTGCTAAATATGATAGGTGGGAGACCAAAAAGCCTCTTCTATACCTCCACTACTATACCTCTGTACCAGCAATGAGGATGGCAAAACATGTGATTGCACCACACCTTCAGGCTTTCTCTTTCTCTTTTTCTCTTTCTCTCTTTCTCTATTTCTCTCTCTCTCTCTCTCTCTCTCTCTCTCTCTCTCTCCGTGTTCTGTTTTTCCTTTTTTCCTTCTCTCTCCCCAGCTCTCTTGTTTCTTTTTTGCTACTTATACTGTCGTTCTCTCTTTCCCTCTCTCTCTCTCTCTATTCCTCTCTTCCCTCCCCTTTCTTTTCTTTCTCTCTTTTGCGTTTTCTCCCTCCCTTTCTCTGAGTCACCCTTTTTCTCACATACACAGAAGAAAAAAGAAAGAAAACGTGTGAGAGAAAGAAAGGCTGTCTATAAATAGCCCTTGTATAATCTACGCTGGCGGTTGGGTCATGTACTGCTGTGAGGTATATACTGTTAGTTTAGCTGATCTGGATCTCTGTTTATGAGTGAGAACCTAAAAAAGTCTTAATGGGTCACATGACCTCAGGGACGCCTGCACATGTGGCCTTTGTTGCCCTTTGGCGTTGGTCATGTGACCTCTGAATCTAACACAGGACCTCTATGTACACAGATGTGTGTGTCTAATGATAATTTTGAAGTGGCAGTGTGGAGTAATTAGATCTCATAAACAAAAATAGGTTCGAACAGTGGTCCTATTTCTTTTTGATGAACAGGACACTGTATAACTAGGCTAAATAAGTAGCCTAAATGGAACAAATTAGCTGGGAGGAAATTGGACGGCATGTACAACAAGGTTGCGCTTACACCCATGTTTATACACACAGACACACACACACACACACACACTGTACATGAGTTTGTTGCTGTCGGAGAGTTAAAGCTAGTTTAACTGTGGCATTGTTCCAGATCATGCGATGACCACACAGGTCATGTGATTGCCAGGTTCTGAACCGCTGTGAAAGAAAGTTTTTGTCTGTTTTTGAGTTTCCCTCTTTCTCTCTTCATCTCTGTATCTATGCATCTCCTTCTTTCTCTCTCGTTCTATTTTAAGAGAGAACCCTGCTCTCACGTTCTGAACTTGCTTACTTAACTGTTTAAGTGAGGCAGCAAAGAAGCAGCAGAAACTAACATCACATCAACTCGCATCATGCAAACAAACCGTGCCTAAATCATTGCACACTTGCTGGTGTTAAGTAATCTCAAATCTCTTGCTCATGTAGTTTCTGCTATTTAGTTATGTTGTTCCTTTCTAAGCGAAATTTTGTGTCCAAAAGAAGTAACTTTCCAGGAAAAGCTTTCCAGAAAAAATTGTATTGACCGTGATAGTATATAAAATGAAATATTATAAGGCAAATAGGTGATGATTTATGCTTGCTCTTAGCACAATGCTGAACTTGTTAGCTTTATTAGCCTCATAGCTCTAGTGCAGAACAGAGCTATGAGGCTAATATTTGGGTTAAGGGAGACAACTGTACAAAATTAATTTGAATTTTTAGCAAATCACTTGAATTACAACAGACTGGTTTTGCATTTAGCACTTGAACATCATGTAAATGTCATCTTATTCAAAAGTACTTTCACTTACTTGTAGCTTCTGTGTTTAGTAATCATATGTTGTGTAGAATCCTCGTAATTAAACGTTTAAAAAGCAAACTCAACAGTGTTTTTAAAATAGTGTCATATACAAGTTGAAATAACTGCATATATTTTTAATCGTAAAAAGTAAAAAAGAAAGAAAAGAAGCCCAATCATGTGTATGTGGGTGTGGCGATTAATTGTGTCCAAATAAATGGTTGAATTATAAAAATGATCTTTTCATCATATTAGATCATTTGTGCTGAAAAAAGGACGCGGCACTTGTGCACACGTCTTCAAATATTGGAAAACAAGAAGTAATTCAGAAATGGGGAACACAAAGTCATGTGGACCAGGCTTCTTTCTGAATTCACTTTAAACCCCAGGCTGTATTACACTGCAGTTTAGTGTTCTTCCTTTCTGTAAAGCTGAAATCAAAATGAACATTCTACCTTCCTACTTCATATTCCCAGTAAAAGTGACAGAATAGTGTATCAAAAATTTAGTTTTTTAAAACACTAGAACTTAATAATCACCTAAATCAGGCATGTCCAATGTCCACGGCCCGCTGTCAGATTTCATACGGCCTGAGGCTTCGGTCTTATAATGTGTTATTTATGGCTCGCTAGCTCTGTCAGAATAAATAAATCATATTTAAAAAATGTAGTTCCTCCTAAATGTAGTTCCTCTAATGTTATCTGGCTCTGCATCCGTGCCGCAAACCCTTCTCCACTCATTTCTGCCATAGCGACTGCAAAGAAAGAGAGAAAAGTTGACAATGAGGGCCCCCACTTTCAGGAGCAGTTGGAATTACAATACTTTCGTAACTTTACAATAATTTCGTTTGTGTAATTTGTAAAGAGATGGTTGCCGAAATTCACTTGTTTTAAACTTTAATGATAACAGACCAATTTGCATTACTTATAACTCCTGTTTAAAATGTTCATGAGGCAAAGATATTTATCAAACTCATGGAAATTTAAGGTATTTTATACAGTTTGTTCACTGTTATCTGACTCTCCAGATATGAATGAAAGGCAGAATTGTGTTTTTAGAGTTGTTCACGTCTGCCCGAGTGGCTTGTATTTGGTTACATTGCCATTTGAAAAATAAAGGTAATTGTGACAATGAAAATGGTTTTATAACAGTCTGTATTTTCATGTAACTTTCGGGGTTAAAAAATGTCATAAGGAATTGTTGGCCCCCGGGCATCTTCACTTTATCAAATTTGTCCCTCTTTGCAAAAAGTTTGGACACACCTGACCTAAATGTTTTCCATAAATACGGCCCTTAAACCGCTTATAACTCGCTTACTCTGCAGCCAGCACTTCATTAAGGTGGCACAGGCTTGTGGATGTATTTTAGGACTCAGCAGGGCGTCCTATCAGCTTTAAAAATAAACAAAATGTCACAGTGTAGTCAAACGCTGCAGGCAGGCTTTTAGACAACAAGGTCTGTTTTCACAAACCGCTTTGGGAGTTTAATGCTGAGCTATAATCAGTTTTTGTGACGATGAGCATCATAAATAATGACATAAATAATGACATAAATAATGACAGATCAGTCCTCTCCAGCCCTGGTGTTGTCTATAATGACTAGTGTTCTTCAGTAAAGCCAAAGATTCTCTAGACAACCATAAACATTCAAAGAACTTTTTTTATGCTTAAATGTTTTCTTACATGGTTAAATCGTTCTTCTCTGCTGTGGAAATTCTGCTGTAAATAATATTTTTAGAAGACCTTTTTAAAATGGTTCTTAATTTCTTTTTTTTTAAATTTTAGGTGGAACTAATATGAATTTGGCCAAAACAGTACATTAAAATGCCCCAGAAGCTTAACTGATTGTCAAGAAAAAAAGAGAAGCATCTCTTAGACTACTTGGAATACTTGAATAATGTGCAAATGAATACTTGAATAATGTGCAAATCTTTAAAATACTCAAATACTATATAGCATACAAAAGTACCTACGTATTTTGTTACACAATATAGTAACAAAGAACATTTGTTTAAGTATTTTGTGCTTTGCTGTGGCTCATCACTGGAATTTCAAAACCTTTTTTTTGTAATTACATAATCTGGGGTTGTCCTTCAACTGAAGATGTCTTTACCATGCTAAAGAAGAGCTTAATAAAGTGTGGAGAGATCAAGCTACAGAAGAAAAAAAAACATCAGAGAAGACAGGAGAGGAGCCAGAGTTCTGTTAGGTTTTCTTTCAGAAGCCACTTACTTAACTAAACAGCTATAGTACAGGCTGGAAAAGGCTATGTTTTTGTTTAGACTGACAAAAGCTATTTGTTCTGCAACGCACTGCAAACCGGTAGAACGCTTAGATCTCTCTGTCTGCAGACTCGAGAGTGAGAGAGAGCGAAAATGCGAGGGCCTGTGGGGATTAGCAAACACACGCGCACATACGCACACAGTCTAATATGATTCCTTCACCTCATAGCTCAATATCTCAGACATTTAAGTGTACACACAGACTGTGATATTTGACATTGCCAGATGGGGATACTTGGGATAAAGCAAATATACACACATGTACATGCGCAAAGGCTGTTTACACCTTGCACTGACAGGTACTTCATGTCCAGATCAGTTCTGTATATACTTGGCTGTATTCCGTTTACACTTTTCACTAAAGTGCACGCACATACATAAATAAATATACAAAAAACAATGGCATGTGCGTAAGTTGGGACACTGTCACCCTCATTTGCTGAAATTACAGCTTTCACATTTTTCTTGTAGCAGCAACAAGTATTTCTCTTTTTAATGTAGTGCTATTTCTCACCCTTTGAAAAAAATCATGTTGCATGCACAGCATGTTTAATTTCTAATCACAGATTTTTAATAATATCAAAGTGTGGGGACAGCGAAAGCCATGATTCTCTTCATGTTTTTCAAGATTTAAGACTGATTTTTGTCTGTTTTAAATCATTGTTCTATTGTAATCTACAGCCTGTTTTCACCTTCAGTTTCTTCACCTTCAGTTTCTTTTCTCCTCTTTCTCCACATTTCATGTGCCTCTGGCTGCCACACAACACCAAAGCATGCTAGCTGCACCCACATGCTGTTGACAAGATTTCCACTTTCACTGAAATGCTTCACCAAACGTACTGTGATGTTAGCATGAAAGCACACCTCCCTTGTGTTTTATTGCGCTAAAAATTAGTCAGTGAATAAGTAAGATGCAATGTAATTGGACATCGTAACGCACCTGCAGGAGAAGACTAACCACCGGTTCTGTTATGCTGCTGAATAGACGCTCATACTGGCTAGCATCATGCTGAGTGTTGGGGCGAGAAGGGGGCCATTCTTCTCACCCAGAGAGAGCAAATCAAATCCAGTGCTCTCCTGGACTCCCAAATATAAAATGTGTTATTTTGGCAAATATTGCACATTTATTGGATTACAGGAATACACTGATTCATCTAAACACTCACAGAAACACTCATTGGGAATTGTGGGTGTTCAGGATACTCAGAATTGTGGCTCATTTGTATATTGTAGTGTTTTTGTGATATCAGTCATGCAGGGGGGATATCGAACATTCACTTGTACTCATACACTCTTCTCCCCTGGTCTGGGTGCATGTCCCACTGGGAATAAGAACAGTGCGTACCAGCATGTATTAGGCCAAAACACTGTGTGTTCTGCCCTGTGGCGGACACACACACATTGCCCCCTAGTGGGTGTTCCAGGTCTCAGGAGCTGTGTGTCTCTCAGATGATGTGACTGAATACAAATGTGTTCCTGCCTGGTGGTGAATTCACAGCTTTGATATGAAACAGTATAAATGGGCTGGATGTGTTTCTTAATTTTTGTGTGCATTCTTTCTCTCTCTTTGAACAGGAGTCTCCTCAGGACAGCGCCATCACTCGAGACATTAATCGCACATTTCCAGCACATGACTACTTCAAGGACACAGGAGGGGATGGTCAGGACTCACTGTACAAAATCTGTAAGGTGAGATTAAAACACATGCAAAAATTGTGTAAAATGGCTCTTTATTTTCTACTACCGTTGTTACCCACACCAAATTTAAGGCACAAAAAATTAAGTATCCCAAAATAATTTTATATATACAGGTTATATCACAAAAATGTGATTAGCAGAAATACAAAGTCTTAATACTGTAGCACGGGAAATGGAGCTTCCCAGTATTCTTATATACACTTCCTGTCCACTTATGCAGCATTTTTTTGCAGATATTCAGACGTCTGTGTAACCTTAATTTTGACCTGTTCGCACTGGCCATACAATAGCTTTAGCAGAAATCCATACATAGTACTTATATATTATAGAGGTTGTGAAATAATGATCTCAACACCATTATAGTGCATTGTGTGTCCACTCTAGATTTAACATGTGTGTATGGTTTAGGGTACGAACGCAAATACCCTAAACCAGTGGTCACCAGCTCCTGGAGATCTATAAGATTTGGGCTGGAGCTGAATTCTACAGAAAGGTAGACCTCCTGGACCAGGGTTGATGATCAGTGCCCTTAAAGATCCCTAAAGTGAAACTTCACAAGCTAATGAAAAAGTTTCATCCTCATGGGGCAACTAATGCCCCTTAGCACAATATTGTTATTTATCATCCCAAATTGAAAATGAATGACAACTAGAGACACTCAGGGAAATTTGGAAAGCTTTACTTTACTTCTATGCTGAGCCCCTTAAATACAAATGGTGCATTCATATATAATGTACATCTGCAAGCATTACTTTTCCTTTGGTGTAACAAACACTCTTTTCTCTTTGAAATTATTCATATTTGCCAGCATGTCTCAGACTCCCTCTCATGCCAGTTATTAGGTCACTGGGTTTAGGCCATAAAGGATGGAGGCGGTGGAGAGATTGATTGTTTGATCCGTGTCTTTAGGCATCTCTTAATAATTTACTAGCCCTCCTCCCTGGGTGTTTACTCCCATCATTCAGAGCCTTATGGATTTTCCTGTATTTACCACATAATAAGTCAGCCAGCGCACTGTACGCTCCTAACACCTTAGGGACCCCAAACTGGCTCAATTAAGAGTTCAGCAGGTTTAGTATGGCTCCATTTTGTAATTGCCCCAGTCTGGCGTCATTTCAGACGAACAAATTAACACAGTTTTTAGGAGAAAAATAGGCCAGAGGTGTGTTTTAATAGAGATGTCATACTTGTATGGGCCAGAAATAAAGAATATACTTTCAGCCAGGTGCAGGAAAAAAGGCTGCAGGCAGTGTGCATGTGAGTAGTTTGTCAAATTTTTCATTAGAAGAGCTGTTGCTTTTCTGGTAAAAGTTCTCTACTGTAGAGGGGAGGGCAATATGGCCACAAAACAGTATTACAAAACTTGAAGAAAACTTCATGATACGCAATATAATATATTAAAAAGTATATATGTAATGAGTGTGGGTCGGGGAAGACAAGACGTAATCATGAGACCCACAGACGTTTAATACAAAAAACAAGAAGCACATGGAGATACAAACACAAGATAGTCCAAAGACACTAGAAAAACAGCACAATACCAACACATGATGAACATAAACAACAACATAGACAAGAAAACAGGGGGGCAAGACACAAGGAACATACAAAACCTCCTAGAGACAGGAAGAAAAAGGTCAATGGTGTCCTTTCAGACAAGCTCCACTCATCCACTGGATCACCCCAAGAGTGTGTTCTTTCACCTCTCCTCTATGTTCTGTACACAAACAGCTGCAGAAGTAAAGTTGAGAATAGCCCAATTATTAAGTTTGCTGATGACTCAGTCATTATTAGTCTATTGAATGGGGGTGAGGAACTGGGTCATGGTCCAGTAGTGGACAACTTTGTGACTTGGTGTAAGGTTTCTTTTGAATGTGTCAAAAGCTATGGAGATGGTGATTGATTTTAGGAAGTCTGCTCCTACTCTTAAGGCAACAGTGATAGAGGGATCAGAGGTGGAATTGGTAGATAATTATAAGCATCTGGGTACAGTGTTGGACAAGAAGTTAAAATTCCAAGCCAATTCTGTGGCTATCCATAAGAAGGTTCAGCAGCGTCTGTATTTTTTGAGAAAAATGAAGTCATTTAATGTTTGTACCAAAATGATGAATATAGAACCTTTATTGAGTCTGTACTGTCCTTCTCTATTGTGGTATGGTTTGGTAACCTCAACCTTGCAGAGACCAATAAGCTTGGCCGGCTTGTCCAGCGTAGCTGGTGAGGTCATTGGTATAACTCAATCCCAGCTTAGTGATCTGTATGACCATCATGTTCTTGGGAGGACATTGGCAATATTGGACTATACCTTTAGGTAGAAGATATAGAGTTCCTACACACAGGACAAAAAGATATAAACTTTCTTTTGTTTGTGCTGCTGCTAATTTATTGAATAAGTACAGATGAAGTCACTGATGGATTTAACTATTTCTGTACGGGCCCTTCTGCTTTCCCAGTCTCTCCATGTAGTGATCCTGCACTGTGGCATACTGTGAACTGGTCTGTGTTGTATTTTGCAATTGCTTTGTGTTGTTATTGTGGCAGGTCTGTTCTGTAATATATATTGGTTACTGTCTGTATGTGCTACTTGTCCTCAAGGTTGTATCCATTTATTTTATTCTGTTGTGTTGTTTTAAATGTCTAAATGCCTGGCTGCAATCTAATTTCCCACTGGTGGGATAATACATTTTGACTTGACTTGACTTGACTTGAAAACACAAGGAGAGCTTTATAATATAATAGTATTTTATTATTTATGTAGTGACTTTCTTGAACCCAAGATCCCTTTACAGGTAGGTCAAACACAAAAACAAGAAAACATTAACCAAACGGTCCACAGACTTAGAGCGGACAACCAGCAGCATCTCAGTCACATAGTGTTAAATACAGAGTGGATGACAGAATCAAGAGGTGGGAAAAGAGGCACAGCACTAACATAAAAAATATATGTTTTAGATATGTTTAGAAAGAAGAGAGAGAGGATGAAGGTTCTTACAGAGAGAATTCCATAGTTTGGTGGCCACCAAGCTAAATGCTCTGCTTCCCCAAGGAGATATTCTACATTTGAGAACTTTGAGCCAGCCAGTTCCAGAAGAACGTAGTGAGCTAGCAAGAGTATTTGGGTGGTGTAATTTAGTGAGATGGGAGTGACAGAACCATGCAGAGCTTTAATAGTAATGAGGAGCAGCTTGTACTGAATATGATACGGTGTGAAATGGGTAGCCAGTGAAGTTTATGGAGAACAGGGGAGATGTATTTGGACCTTTTAGTGTAAGTGAGAACTTGAGTCAGAGAGTTTTGTACATACTGAAGCCTGGCTTAGGCTTTTGTTGGGATACTGAGAAACAGCATTGCAGTAGTCAATATGTCATGAATTTAATTTTTCCGAACACTGGAACAGACAGAAAAGAACCAGTGGTGCCAAATATTAAAAAAGCTATAAAACTGAGCACAAATGGTTTCTGTTCAGTTTCATATAGTGTGATGTGCCAAAAAAAATATGGAAAAGTTGTAAAAACACCTGGCGGACTGTCTAATTAGGTTAATTGTCAACGGGTTGGTAATATGATTGACTAGAAAAAGAGCATTATTTTCTATTATACACTTTACTATACTTCTGTTCAAATTTCCCTTTGGTGAACAATGAAGGTTACCTGATCTTGCACTACTTTCATGCTAGTTTTGCAAAGGATTTTCAATAAGGCTTTTCTGTCTTATGATTGCTATTAATGTGTTTTTCCCTCTTCCCAAGGCATACTCTGTGTATGATGAAGAGATTGGTTACTGTCAGGGTCAGTCCTTCCTGGCTGCTGTGCTGCTGCTACATGTGAGTCTAATGTTTAAGTGAGTTTAATCTGGTAGACAAAAGCTACGTAAAGGAATACTTGCTGGATCTTCTCACTCAGTGAGCAAATCTAGTAGAGATGGCCTGCATCTGCAGTTTATGTTTAAATTGCTGAACATTTAAAGTATGAGAATAAAATAAGCTTTTTCTTTAAAATAATTGTGTGTTTTCTTGTCCAGATGCCAGAGGAGCAAGCGTTTAGTGTTCTGGTGAAGATCATGTTTGACTATGGTCTCAGGGAGCTCTTCAAACAGAACTTTGAAGACCTGCACTGCAAGTTCTTTCAGCTGGAGAGACTCATGCAGGTGTGTGATTATACAGCTTGTTGTGAAATTTCCAAACGGATAAATCAGAGTTTCAGTTCTAAAATGTGATTGGTGGAGCCACATTCAAATCCATTATAACATGTACAGCTGGTGGCCTAGTGGCTAGAGTGTTAACCCTGCAATCAGAAGGTCATGGGTTGAAGGTCCCAGGACTGCTAGTGACACCTCTGAGGCAGCTTTGAGCAAGGTACCGTCCCCACATACTGCTCCCAGGCACTGCTTCATTTGGTGAATGGGTAAAACACAGAGGAGGAATTTCATGCTGTTCACACTGTCTGCTGTGGTGTGTTCACGTATGACAGAGTGGTTACTTCACTTCACTTCACTACATGCCTGAAGTATGACCAAAAATCAAAAGAAGCTATGTGTACATCTCTTTCTTGCAGAAACCATAATAATGATAGTCTTCTGCTATATCACAGATCCTCCTACTACCTGGAGGAAATTGTTTATGTAATGACTGCATAGACACAAGAACAATATAAAATATAAAGTCTAAAATAAAAGTAATGTAAAAGCTCTGCTGAGGTTTAAATACTATAGATAAATAACACAAATAGTGAACTTATATAACTGAATAACTTTGTCTGCTATGGACATATATGTGTTTTTAGTGTGTGATCCATCCCTGTGCTCAAGTGAAGCCTGAATGCTATTAAAAGTAGGCTTGTGTTTGCTGCTGTGGTGCTGGATGGCCAAGCAGTGAAGTTTTAGATTTAAGGGTGTTATTTATAATCAGGGATTGACTGACATAAGTGATTGACAAAAGTGGCATATGTGGTATGCAAATGTGTGGCAGTTTGCAGTATTCACAGCGCAAATGCGTACCTAATTTGAGTAACTTCATGCTGCGTGCTCCACACGGCCCCTTGACTTCACGGCCCGAGACACGGCCGAGACACAGGACTTCACAATGCTTTACAAGGCAGTTAGCAGCTAACACCCCCCCACGAACCATGCCACGACCGAGACACAACCCCCCAAACCCCCCCCCCCCCCCACCTGATTTTAAAAAATGTATTTTGGTGCGTACTAACTGATTCATGTAGGTACTCATTACAGTACTACAGCAAAAAATTATGCCAACCCCTGTTTATAATGCCGTTATATAGTTTAGCCAGTGAACTGTGTGGACTTGCTGCAGTTTGAATGACTTGCATAGTAAAGTTAATGTTTGTTAGTGATATTACTGTTCAAACACTGAACATTGCCATGTTGGTTGGCTTACATAGAAATGTAGTAAGACTTTGGAGGTTCTCCCGTAAAACTGTACAACATACAAGATATGTCACATAATTAGCAGCATGAAATGAGACAGATGAATAAAGATTGTTTTGTTGCTCGGCAACGACAGCCTAGTCTTATTAAACTATGGTGCTTGGTACAGGGACTGTTTTTAACGTGATTATTACTAATAAACAGTTTTTTAAAAACATTTTATCATTATAACTTCTGTTGCCCTTTTGTAAAAGCAATAAAAGCACATGGGTTACTGTTTTAGCATGCTGAAAAATCTGGTACCCATTATGTATTTTTACTTATTATTTTGACCCAGATCACGCTGTGTTATAAAATTTTTGTAGTTTTAAGCTTTGTGTGAGTGAGTAGTGACCTCCAGCACTGTCTCCTCTTTCTTTGCAGGAATACATTCCAGACCTGTACTCTCACTTCTTAAGCATAGGCTTAGAAGCACACATGTACGCCTCCCAGTGGTTCCTCACGCTCTTTACAGCCAAGTTCCCTCTCTACATGGTCTTTCACATCATCGACCTGCTGCTGTGCGAGGTGTGGCATTTCTGTTTAAGTCTTTTTATTTTTCTTTAATCATCTGACATCATGTCTCTGCCTAAATCCGCTGTCTTTCTTCTCACACAGGGTATCAGTGTCATATTCAATGTGGCTCTGGCGTTACTGAAGGTAAGAACGAAGCCACACACAGTCACAGGGCATGAGTATTACACAATGGACAGTTCTATATCTTCTGTAACTGTTTTTGTGTTGTATTCCCCTCTTCTCTGTCCTTCGCAGACCTCTAAAGATGACCTGCTTCAGGCGGATTTCGAGGGGGCGCTGAAGTTCTTCCGTGTGCCCGTGCCGAAGCGGTACCGCTCTGAGGAGAATGCTAAGAAGCTCATGGAGCTAGCGTGTAGCATGAAGGTATCTGATCAACCTGAAAAGATCTTATTTATGACTTCAGTTACACCTGGCATGCAGGGAGGTGGGCGGTGGTGTACTAAGGGGGCTGCAGCACTCCCAGATTCCATTATTTCACATGTACAGTAATCCCCCGCTTTTCGCGGGGGTTATGTTCCAAGAGTACCCGCGTATAGTGAAAAAACGCCTTGTGTTTTGGTGTTAAAAAAAAAAAGTAAAAATGCCTGTTTTTATAGTGTAAATACTCTAAATATGCCCCAAATATGCTCCCAAAACACTTTAATTTCATTTTAAACTCAGTTTAATACATTACTCTTAACAAAAATATGAAGGTAAGCCCATACAGACTGTACTGTAATTCATGCACGGGCATTTTATTTGGTATACACCCTGTTCCAAATTATTATGCAAATTCTATTTAAGTGTCACAAAAATTTGATTTTTTGGTTTTCAATTAAACTCATGGATGGCATTGTGTGTCCGGGCTCTTTGGATCACTGG
>JBBJLS010104765.1:0-19699 GCA_037577275.1 Bryconaethiops microstoma
TGTGTGTGTGTGTGTGTGTGTGTGTGTGTGTGTGTGTGTGTGTGTGTGTGTGTGTGTGTGTGTGTGTGTGCATGTAGTCCCTGACACATTGCTTGGTAAGCACATCTTCCCAGCAGGGTCACAACAAAGTCTGATGGCGCTGTACACTCTCATTATTCCAAGAGTGTATGTCCGTGTGCCTGTATGTGTATTAGTTATTTTCTCCCTTGGGAAATGCAGTGTGCAGCTTCAAATTACAGCCCATGAAATATCAGTCTTCTTGTCTTGTTACCCTTTTTCTACTCGTGTTTCTCCTCTATGATAAGGGACAAAAAAGCTTGTTGTTCTTGCAAGAAAGGGATTTTTTTTTTTTTGCTGGAATATCCAGCGATGTATACTTATTTCCATTTTTTGGAAACCCCCTCTTTTTGGATTTCATGAAAATGCATGTTTGAGACCTATTTTGGTAATAAATAAGGGAAAGTAATAAATAAACATTGCAAACGCTGCGTATTTGTCATTTTCCGATTCTGACCACCTTTAGTCTGATGTCTGGCTTTAATTTACTGAGTGATGTCCTCATTCATTTGCTTGTTGGTATTACACGCCATCATATACTGGGTAGGCCTACTATATGTTGGCACAAAGTTTAGAGTAGAAACAAAGGAATTCAGATTTTGTCTGAATATGGTTGTGGAGAAATTCTAAAGCACAATCTTTACTGTCGGTTGATAAAGCACCAAACAGTCTAGTGCTCAAATCATGAAACATTAAAATCTCAGTTTCAATAAAAAGGTCCCGGTTGCATGCTAAAGGAAATACTGTTCTTGCAAAGGAAATAAATATTTAGACTTATGAATGGGCTTAAATAGGTTTAGGGAGTAGCCTCATCTGCTGATAAAATCAGCAAAGTCCATGTGGGAAAAAGCTTGGAAAACAATACCCTCAGACTATCAATACTGTCCATAAAACAGGAATAAATATCAAACCTCCCAGATCAGAAGACTGAAATCCACAGTGTTTTATAGCAACCATGCAGTCACACGTCACATTTTCTCATAGACATGCAGCTAGTTATTATTTTAATTTATTATTAATAAAGTATATCAGTTATACATTTACAATTCTGTTGTTATTAAATGTTAAAATGACTGATATGTTGTCGATTTTTTTATGTTGTCCAATTTCAAATCATTTGCATATTAATTACCCTTACATTAATTGTCATACCACCTTTACGAAAGTCACATAGTTGCAGTTCAACAAGTATCAGAATCAGAAAACTTTGTTGATCCCGGAGGAAATTGCTTACACAACATGCTGCACTACATTCAAGTAAACATAGTGATTATAATTTTCGCCTTTGCATAAAGCATGTAAATCTTCAGAAACCTAGAACCAGTAACACTGAAAAACATTAGCATTAAACAAAATTGAAAAGGTGATCCACAGAGACTGTTCAGAAATTCGTGGAATGCCCCTAGCTTGAGTTCCTGCTAAGGATGAATCATTGCTGCTTGCCCGCAAGAGAATCATTCTTGTGCATGAGGAGCTATTCACAGTTTGGAGATTTCCCCTCAACTTTCAACAGCCAGGTCTAAGGCCAGAACACTGTCTGTCCAAAACAGGAAATAACAATCCTAAAAATGGACAAAAGCAGGAGAAACTACATTGCACATGAGAGGCTTTTATTAAGTACGAATAATCTGCCAGCATGGTAGGCTAACTGTACTTTATGTAATTTCTTGAAATGAGGAAAGGAAGTGAAAGAAATGTAGTTTACACTGCAACCAAACTTCTCATTTTAAGTCAACACATATTTGATCAGTTTCAGTCATCTAATGCAGCCCTTTTGGAGATATTATAAATCCAGTGATAGTACTGGCTACCCGTGCCTTATGCATGTTCATGGTCTCAATGGGTGTGTGCCACCGTGCTTAGTGAATGACGTGGGGAGGCTGCCTTTACATACGATTCTGGAGTGATACTGCTATTGAAAATGTAAAGATACTGATCATTTGTATTTTGTACGTAATGTATCTTTCTACAGTCCCATTCTGGGTTGAAGTGCGTGTTGAGAAGCAGGGAAAACGCTAAAATATTCAGGACAGGGGCCCTCCATGCCTGAGGCTGGTATAGACATTTTTAGCTGTTTAGATCAGTTCACTCCATTCCTCAAGGACCTACTTGCGCCCACCCTATAGCAGTCTGTAGTCATGTTTTGTCTCAATAGTTAGAAATAAGAAATGGATTTCCAGGCCAGACTCCCTTGGAACCATCTCTAGAGCTTCATTGGTAGAGGTTGCCATGACCACAGCCTCAGCTATTCTGCCCTGCTCCACATCCTTAATTATGATTACTTGTCTGTTATATCATTATCCGAGGAAATCACTGCCTTTCCAATGTCATACACTTACAGACGTAGCTACATTATATGGACCAAGGCATTGGGATGCCTGACCATTTCACCAGCAGGAACTTTAATGACATTGCATTCAAATACATAGATTTTAATATGAAGCTGGTCGCCCCTTTGCAGCTATAACAGCTTTCACTCTTCTTGGAAGGATTTCCCCAAGATTTTGAAGTGTTTCTGTGGCAATTTGTGCCCATTCATTTTGTAGAGCATTTATGAGGTCAGGCCTCCCAAAGGAATTGGATGGGGTTGAGGTCAGGACTCTGTGCAGGCGAGTCGGGTTCTTCCACACCAAACTCATCCAGCCATGTCTTTATGGAGCACTGAAGCATTAAGATTGCCCTTCACTGAAAAACAGATGTGTCCCAATACTTTTGTCCATATAGTGTATATTCCCTAGTTTAATTATGTGTTCTCACTTTTGTTCTTTTGTCTAAGTCTGTGTCTTTTGTCTAAGTCTGTGCCTCACTCATCCCTCCGTGTGATTAAAATAATTTCCGCTAGTTTTATTAAACATTTAATTAATTTGAATATTAATGTGTATTTATGAAGGAACTGTAAATGTGCTTCTCTCTCTCTCTCTCTCTCTCACTTGATCAGGACAGGACATACACAGAACCAGATATTTCCTGTTTGGAATCCACAATAGACAGCAACAGGGCTGGTTATAGACAAGCATATATGAGGGGGCAGACAGAAATGTGAAGCGGGCACATGGTGGCGACGGAGGCGGGAAAGAAGTAGGGTGGTGGACGTGGGGGTGCTCTGGATAACTGTTTTTGTCATGTAATTGGATTTCATTTTGTCAGGCCTCTACCCTAAGACCTGTCCAACTAGGGTGTCCCACCTAAAGGCTAAGCTTCTGCTGATGTAGCTCATAGGGTCACTGAGGTACGCAAACCCCCTGACCAAGATAAGGTGGCAATCCCTCAGGGGGAAAACTGAAAAATAAAACAACTAAAAATAAAATGAAATATTCCTCATCAGATTATAACAACTAAAAACATGACATTTACCTGAATTGGATAGCCTATATCAAAAATATTCGAACCCAACAATACCTCTTCTCACTATCGGCAATTTTAACAAAACTAAAAAGGGTAGTTAGGAAAAAAAAACAATCAATTCACCAAAAATGTTCAATTCTTGAAAAATAAAACTGAAAAACACAATTAAAAAATCTCTGTGATTACATCAGTATACGAAACGAGTGCTGAGCTGAAACCTGGGCGGGGCTTTGCGCCCGGTCTGACAGACACAGGTCCTCCAGTCGGCTCACAGTGGTGCTTGTGGGACCGAGAAAGAAGCACTTCTCTACCAGACAGAAACTGTGAGAAGAACAATGGACTAATCCCCCATTGACTGTACAAATATAGATGTACTTTTCAGTTGTTGTTAATTATCTCACGAGTCGCTGTGATTTATACGACAGAGATTTGCTGCTTCCTCAAAGCCTCCCGCTGTTGCAGCTCATTTTGCTCTGCCCCGCCCACTGAGAAACCTGACACCGGGTCATTTGCATACTAACAGTGATTGGATGTTTAGCTGGGGGGCGGATGAGTGAGGGCTCTCTGCCGAGTGCTGCGTGCGCCTGCGTACAAACAGCACGGTGGGAAAGAGCGAACAAGAGGTGAAACATATCATCTCGTTTGTGCGTTTTCCAGGGGATTTTTCAGCTACTGTAGTAAATCTTGTCCATATTGAGTTTGTGGGTAAACTATTATTTTCTTTCTCAACTTCTAAAAGTTTGATTTAAGGGGGCAGGACGTTTGTTTAAGGGGGCGTTGCCCCCTCTTGCCCCAGGGTAGAATCGAACCCCGTCTATCAGTATGTCTATTTATCTGTAAATTCAGTTCAATTAGCTTTATTGGCATGGACATATTTAGATACAGTATACAGTATTGTTAAATCAAACAATCAGTCCATTAGTCTATAATGTAACCAGTCAATCAATCATTCAGTCCATCTATCTATCTATCTATCTATCTATCTATCTATCTATCTATCTATCTATCTATCTATCTAGCTGTCTATCTATCTATCTATCTATCTATCTATCTATCTAGCTGTCTACAGTATCTGTCTATCTATCATCCATCCATCCGTCCATCCATCCATCATTTTTGCTAAATAAAACATTCTCCCCATTCTTTTTAAGTCTTTATTCTGTTCTGAATCAGATTCTAAAGAATTCCATCATCCACAATAACACAGCAATGACAATAGTAAAAATGGGCTCTGAGGTAGGAATCCAGTGATAAACCCCCTCAAACCCATAAACACAAGGTCACTGGTTCACATCCCAAAGAAATAGGGCTAAATGTCACAGCCCATCACTGAATGAACCCCAGGACATGATGAAAAGACATCATCTCCCAGTTTGAGGCTAAAGTTCAGTGGAAAGTTAAGTACCAGCTAGAACTTCTCTGATGTCTTTTCCTCTAGGAATGGATACAAACTCCTACCATAGATGACGGGACAAATGCAATGAATAAAGATGTGTCATTAATTTCTGATGTACAAGACTCCAGGCATTACTTATACATTAAATAAATCTAAGCGTTATCAAACATTGCTGTTAAAAAGGATGAGAATTTTACAGATATTTGATACACCAGTGCTTTATTAAGTCCTTTTTTGAAACTGAACCGAAAAGGTGTGCTTTCCCTCTTGGAATAATTTGAACACTGGTGGATTCTTGCCGCTAGTCTATTTTGGTCCGAATGTGCAGTGTGCGTTGCATATTTTTTGAAAGTAATAAGACTGACATATCTTGATAGACAGAACTAGAGGCAGAACGTCTGGCATGTAGTAGGGGAGCTTTCTGAATGAAACCTTCATAAGTCAGAATGCCTGTAGCCATGTTTCTCACCAGCTTGTTCATTTTTGTGCTCTCAAAAATAAATAAATAAATAAAACAGCCCTTGATGGCAGAAAACTTTGAGTGCCTGTATATGGAAATGGAATTCAGCTCAGGCAAAGTCCTTCACACCACACAGTGCAGCTTAACATACTCTTCCCCTATGAATAAATGCATCGCTGCCTCCTACATGTCCCTCTTTTAAATGCATCCTATTTGTCACTGAGACGAATCTCAGCAGAACACAAATGCTGCCTATTCTCAAAAAATGATCTCCACTCTTGCTATCTCTGAGTGGAGCACTGAAGCCCAACACAAATATACTTCATTTTGACAACTGGGTGTGTTCTCTTAGAACTACAGCAAACTCCTGCGGGACAGATTTCTACTAAGGGTGTGAAGCCAAAGGAGTGAACCTATATGACCCTATCTGACTGAAAACCAGATGTACATGCTACACTCTTAGCAAAAGGGGTTCTATATACAATCCAAAAGAAGACACTGACTTGGGACCCTTTTTGAAGCAATATCGAACCATTTTAAAAAACAGATTTTTTTTAACAGAAAATAATCATTTAACCATGCAAAGAATTTGTGTATTCAAACAAGCTATAAGGCAGATTTCTTATATTTAATAATTCATCACATTTTCAATTTATATGTAATGTGCTGTGTATGATATTAATGTTCAAATTACTAAGACTAGACAGCTTGACCACATAAGACCACCCACTAACTGCACTATGCTTTAAAGGTGCAGGGTGTAAAAAGTGCAGCAAAATGATTCATTAATCAGGATCAAAGTAATGCAAGATTAACAACAAAGAGATTCCCAAGTTAAAGACGGCATGATATCGAAAAAGTACAAGGAAATTCCTCACTTTCCAAAGCTACAGCTTGGTGTAGTTTCTAAACACTGTTTTTGAATTCATTGTTTCTCTGACATTATAAAATAACAACATTCACATATATACGCCTATTCAGCCTAAAACAGTTCAGCCCCTCCCATTCACACTGAAGTTATAAGGTATGTTTCAGTCCAGAGAGCGTTTTGAGAGAGGTAGACAATCAAAACTTTTACGCCTGTCTTAAAAGCATGTTAAAAATGATTGTGACTGCTTTTGTACAGAAAACCACACAGATGTTTTAAGTGAACATAAATGGTAAAACGTTAACCAGAAAAATAGAATTTGGGAAACAATGACAGAAAGCTAATGTTGAAGGAGTAACAAGGTGAACTTTGGAGAAGGTCTGAGAGTTGAAATAGTGTTATTCAGTTCATATTTTTTTTTCAGGTCTCTACCCCTGTCTAACTATAACTGATGCAAAAGAGAAATAGGCCTCCCAACAACACACCTTTGTGGCTGTTCTAATTTACACCTGGCTTTAGGAACCAATGCAATGCAATCATCTGCAATGCCAGTATCTCTAAACATGTTTTTGCACGATCCCCCTCAAACGCATATGTTAGAGGGAGAGAAAAGCATTTAAATTAAGCATGTTCATGTGTGAAGGACACATGAATATACTAAGAATAAATAATACCTCTTAAGAAGGACAACAGTGGTTACGAACGCCTCTCAGAGATGACATAACCTTGGCAGAGGTAGATTTATTTACCCAATTTTCTCCCACAGTTAGTCATTAGGGCCAACACTTGACAGTTGCGGCACATGGGAGCTTATTAGCACTGAATTTTGTCATAATCATATACCAAAAGCTTACCAAGGTGTCTTCAGATGCATATTCTTGCTGCAGGATCATGAATGGCCCTGCGAGACTAATGCATGACATGCAAGAATTACATGCATGATCGGAAGGCATCCTGTTGCAAATGGCCTGGTACATCTGGCCCTAATGTGCTGTGAGCTTTGAGAAAACTAGAACAAATACATGAACAAACACATATTTCCGGCCACGTCTAATTCAGCGTGGCTTGAAGTCTGCAGCCTGCAGCATAAAATTCGGTTGCATAAATATCACTTTTTTAGACTGAAAAAAAAAGTCACGTGCACATGAACAAGCTGGCTCAAGTCATATAAGGACTGGATTGTGATTTCACATCATGATGAACAAAGCACCAGGAACCAGGACCAGAGCAGACAGTCTTGTGAAAGGCAGCATGCTGAGATTTTGGAAGCTAGTAGAGAAGCTATTTCACAATGGATCATTTTCTTTTGCTCTTGCTGGCCACTTGCAATCTTTTATGGCACACTGTGACTGCAACATATCCTCAGCCACTGACTGTAAAGGGATGAGCTGTGGAAGGAAAGAGATGGGTCAAAGGTATTACTCACCTTACAGATGCCATTAATGCACATGTCACGGCTCTGGCTGCCCTCATAGCACTTGGTCCCGTCAATCACGGCATCCAACATCTTCTCAGAGAAATACTCGTTCAGTGGCCGGCAGTGCAGTTCACATGGATTAACTGGCAAACAAAACATACTCGCATGGTTCCACTCCAGCACAAAAATTTTTAAAAAGGAGCAGCTGAAGCTCGTCCAGAGAAGTTCAATTCTAAAAACACTAGACATATGATGTCTAGTATCCACCTGACTTCTGAGGCAACATTATATATATATATACATGCACACAGTAATCAGGAGTCACGGATTCAGTCACACGCAGATTGAGAACCGAACTCTCCACAATACGCGGAAACTGCAAATATTCTCGCAAATTCTTTTTGGAATTTTGGACTTTCACAGGGAGAGAGAGAGAGACTGAGAGAGAGAGGGAGACTGAGAGAGAGAGGGAGAGATTTAAAGAAAAAATGACTGAATTCGAAACACTTCAACACTTTAATTTTCACTTTTAAATTCAGCTTAATACATTACCCTTAATAAAAATGTATACAGGGGCGGGCTGGGAATCTGTCCGTTCTGCCGCACTGAATTTAAATCTTTCTCTCTTTCTCTCTTACTTTCTCTCTCTCTCTCTCTCTCTTTCTCTCTCTTTCTCTCTCTCTCTCTGTGTCTCTCTTTCTGTCTCTCTCTCTGTCTCTCTCTCTCTCTTACTCTCCCTCTCTGTCTCTCTCTCTTCTGGAAAGAGAGTGAGACATCAGGCCGAGACGACCGTTCTGGACTTTTGCAGAATGCACAGATTACCAGTCTGCCCCTGTATACATTTTCGTTAAGGGTAATGTATTAAGCTGAATTTAAATTAAATGTTTGGGGAGCATATTTGGGGGCATATTTAGGGTTTACACTACAAAAATAGACATTTTTTTAAAACCAAAACACAACAACGCGTTTTTTCACTATACGCGGGTGCTTTTGATTTTGCTTTTACTGATCTTTACAGTGGTGGTGGTACCATGGCTTGCAGTGTCTACAGTGCAAATATATTTATTTATGCTATTTTACTTTCTGTCCAAAATGACCAATAAACCTAAACATATCTTCTGAGTTTTACATGGTGCTTTAATGATTGTGAAATAGTGATAAAAGCTTTTTTAGGTATTAGCTTGCCTTACAACACCTCTCTGCCACTAACGTACAGTTTAGACCACAAGCTTACCTAAAAATGACCCTAAAACTAAATCTAGACACCAGTTAACATATTCATAACTGGGCCATGTAATGCTTTTAAAGGTCTTTGTCATCTTTGGTCTAGTTCCAATGATAATTCTGATTTCATAAGTTAATTTAGTTTGGCGCATTTTAAGAATGGGCTAGGAGCTATCAATTGGTTTCTGGTAACTAGGTACCTCTTATTTTTCAAAAGTTCTCTTGATAAAAATGTTCTCTTTTTGTGTTATCAGCTGATTAATTCCAGCCTATATTATCAGCCCCTATATCGAGCGGGCGTACTAAAAAGACACAAGTTTCTCCTACATTACTATTGCCTAGGCTATAACTTACTTCGGTTATTGACGTTGACCCATGTGTAGAACTTGCCCTTATAAGGTACAGTGTTGAACCTGCTGCACTGAACGTATCTGAAGCTGGTCTGGTCCAGAGGGCATGGCTCATGTTTACAGATTCTGTACCGCAGACGCTCCCCGAGGCAGTATCTTCCTCCATACTTTGGCCTAAATGACACAAAGGAAAAATGAGATCTTCTGTGTTTATGGTCTGTAATGTCTTTTCTTATATCATCTGTGTCAAGCACATTGGACCCCAGCTGTTACAATGTGCTACAGAAATAAATGGTGATTGAGTGAACACTGGTGTGACTGGCTGCCGCTGCTCACCGGTGTTTGTTTGTATATTTTTATTTTATTTTTTGTATATTTTCCTGAATTTCCCTGCTTCTCCTGCTATTTGGACTTGCTCTCTACTGAGCTAAAATGAGGACAGTACTCCAGTGCTCGGCTGCTGAGCTCCTGGCCCTTCACCTTCACCCAGCCTCTCCACCACTTGCTCTGCTCCACCACACAGACATAGCTCGGTTCCCTCGCCGGAAATGTGTTCACCGCGGTTTGCGACGGAGCTATAGTATCGATAGCACAGGCCCGATACCATCCCTGTGGTCTTCTCAGCTTCAAAAAACATGCTGTTGCAATTAGAGCCGGTAAAGATACAGTAAAGCTATTTCTACTGTAACTTAAAGATGGGAAGCAATGACCCAAATACTTGGTATCACTTTGAGGCTTCAGGGTTATTCATCAACGTGAGAGGCGACAGGGAAACAGAGAAGACTGATGAGAAACATTTGGCTGTTTTTTCTGTTCATTCTCCAGACCATAATTATCATGCATTAAAAAGCCCTCACAAACAACACACGCTCTCGCTCTTTCTTATCAGTAAACAGTGATTTAAATGCAAACTATTTAACTTCTCAGTGACATTCAATGCAGGACAAACTAAATATAACCCCCTGATTGTTTATATGACATAGCTGATAAGTGTACAAGTAATGGGCTCAACAGGGTCACATTAGACTCCTTTTCTGTCTTGTCACTTTGTAAAAATCACATGCCCAGCTCTTGGTTCATGCCGTTTTCCTCTATGAGAAAAATAGATAGTGTTTTCATTAAAAGGAAGAGTTGGTTTTACAGATTACATTATGAAACAAACAAATATGTTCCACAGCCAACACATATTGTCCCGTGATTTTTTCCCAATGGGTCCCCTGGAGTACAAGCGCATTCATTAGTTAAAATATGAATATTGCTACATACAAAGGAACACTCTCGCACATTGAATTGACATTGAATATAATACTGGCAACTACCCAACACAAAGCAATAAGCTTTGTCAAGTGGCATGACGTTATATAATGGGGTTAAGGTACCGCAGTAGCTTTTATGGAATGCCATGTGCTGGCTTGTTTGCAGCATGTATTGGTATTTACTGAATATCAACTTCACAATTCCAATAGCCCAGTGATCTTTGGGGTAAAATGTATGTAGAATAAAATGCCTTATGGGTTGAGATAACAAAAGGTGTTTTTCCAAAATGCCGTTCGTTTTTTTCCAAAAGGGAAATCCTTGCCTTGCTGATTTGTGATGGAAGGTTTCTTGCGTTTTTTTAGCCACTGTCTCTGATGGGATGTTATGAAACGACAAGGTACATTTTGGTTTTAGGTTGGCTTTAAACTACAACCTGGTATGATACGACCACTAGCATAAATCATTTCAGCCAGCACTACACAAACCACAGTTTTTATCGATGTGAGCTACGCTGCACATTCAAACAGGAGGCCTAGTGGGGACACAAAATTAGGCAGAAGATGAGAGGGACACGATCTCATCACTGCCAGCATAAACAATTCCTATGTTAATGCCAAAGCCGTGTTTGTGCCCGTGTTCTGTCCTATGACTGTACTTCAGTGAAGGGAAGTGCTGCAAATTAGAGTGACTCACTTACGCTGGATTGTCACAGTCCCTCTGAGCGCTTTGTGCTCCTGCCCCGCAGGTCCTGGTACAGACTGACCACTCGCTCCACGGCCCCCAGCCGCCATCCACTTTCACCGGCGGATACTCTGCTTCCACACACTCCCCACTCAAACACCACTGACAACAGACCATCAGCACATAAGGTCAGAACATGCAGAAAAAGGACAATGAGAACTGCACACAGTGGTCAAGCACAGCAAGAAAGGAAAGGAAGGGAAGGGAAGCAGGGAACATGTGCTGAGAGCCTCATGTGGGCATGAGTATACCTTGCCCTCGCCACACTTGGTGCCATCCACAGCGCCGTCCAGCTTTGAGTGACAGGTGGAATCCACAGTGCACCACAAAGTGCTGCAGACATTCTAGACAAAGTGGAAAAAATGTGTAGCCATATAAGATTATATGTACAGTCGTATGCAAAACTATGGGCACCCTTGGCCAGATTACATGCATTTTAAATAAAAATCTATACACATTTACCAGCACACTGTGACATTCCCGGTTGGCGTGTTTCAGTGTTATATGTGGGACTCTTATTTTTAAACAATGTATCACGATGTCTCTTCATGTTTAGTCACAGCTGGCGTTTGTTTAAGTTAAGTGATTGTCAGTTGGGATTGGTCTTTTGTCTTGGTCTTGTGTATATTTAAGTTCTAGAGAGTCTTGCCCTTGTCGGTCAACCCTCACACATGCCCTCACCCTATCGTCCTTCATGTGTCTCCTGGTTTATGTAGTCCCTTGTGTTTTGGGCCCTCATGCCTATTTTGTGTTGTGCTTTGTGAGTTCATGCTTTGTAATAAAAACCATCAAAAAGAACCCTGCGTCTGCGCTACACTCCCCGAGCCCCGCACGTGACACACATCCACTTCAGCACATCCTACATTTAAAACCAACAAAACTGTATAGCCATGCCACCTCACAGTGCATTAGGTTACTAAAGCGCAAAGCGCAAAGACACTCAAGAGAGCACTTTAAAAATCTGCTCTGTGCAGAATTTGCTGTCAAAGGCTGGGGCTACATGAAGTCATTCATGATCCTATAGCGATGACAGAACAGTGAGGATACATAGTAAGACATAATTCTGTCATGTAACTGCACCAGGAGTGAATTTCAGCTCTTGTTAAGTTTAAAGGTTTAAAACTTGATAGCACAGTACAGAACTTAGAATATCTTCAGAAATAAATGCAAATGAAATAATTTTGTATAATTAGAATATTTTATTTAAAATGACTTTGCAAAAAAACACCCTCACCAAACAAAAAAAACCAAACAAACATCCTTTACTAATAGTTGGAAGCAGAACCTTTGGCAACAATGACAGAGTAACCATCTATAAGCATCTTGTAACCACCTGCACACATTTCTGTGCATTCAAGCTCTTTTAAGTTCGCAGGATTCCTCTTTGAAATGGAAGATTTCAATTCCCTCCAAAGGTTGTCAGTGGGATTTAGGTCAGGACTCATTGCTGGCCAGTTTAAAAGAGTTCATCTTTTCCGTTTTGACCATTCATCTGCGGTGCTGGATGTGTACTTTGAGTTGCTGTCCTGCTGAAAGGCCGAAAACTTTTGCCTCAAGCCTAGTTTTCTGACACTTGGTAACACATTACACTCTAAAATGCCTTGGTAACCTCAGATTTCATCATTTCTTTGATACATTCAGGACAATACAGAACAAAGCATCCCCACAGTATGATAGAACTTCCACCATGTTTTACTGTAGACAGGATGTTTTTTCCTTTAGGGGCTTGATTTCATTGCCCAAAGGCTCTACCGTCCATCAAACATTTTCATCTGTCCATCAAACATTTTCATCTGTCCATCAAACATTTTAGAAAGACTGTGGCTGATCTATGAAAGTTTTTTTTGCAAAAATGAATCTTTTATTGCCTCTCTATCAATAATGTTTTCCTCCTTGGCTTTTGCCCATGGAGCCTTAATTGATATAGTGTGTAGCCTGTAGTATGGGCTAAAGCCTGCAATCCAAATTACTCCAGGTCAGCCTGAAGTTCTTAAGACGTCTTGCATGGTATTCTTTCCACAATTTACACCAGCCTTTGCATGCTTTTCCATTGATTTCCTTCTTGCCACCACATCCTACAGTTTTATGACTGTGTAGCTTCTTGATAACATTATGAATTGTTGAAATGGGGATATGAAGATATTTAACGATTCCCTTGTAGCCTTTTAATTGTTCATTTCTTTGATAAAAGCTCTCTTTTCTGATGCTCTCAGACAGTTCATAGAGTTATCAAGAAGCTACACAGCCATAAAGCTGTAGGAAGTGGCGGCAAGATGGAAATCTGGTCCTCACGACTGTGATAAATAACCTGGAAACAATCAAGCCCTTTACGCAATATGCAAGAAACTATCATTCATTGGTTAATTCAGGTCATGTCTAAGATTGTTTTCTGTTTGACTGTTAAGCTAGATTGCTCTTGTTGTTCATTAACTTCAGACATTTTGGTAAATATTCTGATTATACAAAATTGGTTACTTTTCATTTATTTCTGATGATATTCTAAATTTTGTGCTAATAAGGGTGGTAACAATTTTAACCACAACTCATTTTATGTTTTTTTATAATGTAAAGGGATTTTTTCATTGTTCATGAACTTTTTACATTTTATGAATTATTCTGAGTTAACCAAAATTGGTTAATTTGTAATTATTTCTGAAGACTATATTTTGTACTTATAATTCTGTTTACATATAGAAGCCCGTGAGACAAGTCTGTAAGATGCATAGACTGAAACACTGATTAAAACTGAAGCGTATCTGTCACGGCTCTCTCACATGCCACACCCATCTCCACCTGTTTTAACTCTCATTTTGGTTTTTCTCTCACCTGATGGTTTACACGTTTTGCAATTCTTTCTCCTTTTAAATATTCATCTCATTGCTCTTGGTGTTGCTTTCATTTGGCTGTTATACCTGAAACAGAGCCTAATCTGTTGCTGTACTTAGTGACTGATTTTGTTTGTCTGTGTTCAAAAGCCGCATCGCTGACAGCATCTCCCTTGTTGGGAAATCCCACCAAGAACTTCAGTAGTAAAAAGTTTTTACAGTAACTCCTGCAATTCTGTTGCCATTCCTGAGCGAGCCAAGATCATGACTATATCTCCAGAGAGGCACAGTTGCTCTAAGTGATGGCCTGAACATCAGTAGATTGTGAGTTCGGTCTCTGGCGATATCACCGCTAATTGGCCTCTCTGAGTGGGCAGGATGCCCCTCCTGTTCACCAAGTAACTCAGCACAGAACGTGTGATCTTCCAAGTGTGCTGCATGGTCCAACTACCATATGCAGTTGCACTTCATGTGTGTGTGAGGAAGTACATACTACCCTTCATCCCAACATTGGTAGCATCATGTAATTGGGGGAAACGTAGCTAGTGGGTGAGAATTAGCTTCACATGTTCTGGAGGAAGTGCACGCTCCTCTTCACTCTCTCCCTTTTGGTTGCGTTTGATGGGGGAGATGTAGCTTGTGGGTGGGATGCACAGTAAGGCTCACTAAAATATGGCATTATTTTTCTGTTGCTGACCAACCACAGATGTTTCAAATGTGTTTCTGTGGTTTTTTGACAATGCAGTTATGTAACTCCAAAAGTGTCAAGCAGAAGATGCATGAGGCCAAAATAATACAAGCCAGTCTGGTACAACTTTAGAATAAGACTTCTTATAAAAGGTTTATAAATGATTTATAATCAAACTGTTAATTTGGTTCATTATTTGTCAAAATCTGGTGTTTTAATGGTAGCAGCCCTGATGAAGTTGACAATTTAACATTTTGCCTGGGAAAGGAACAGCAACTAGCAAGAGAGTTATGAGACCTTGACAAACAGTGAGACTGCGTCAATGTATGACAACTGTTATAACTTGTTTATAACTGCTTATTCATTTATAAACTACAACCTAATTAACAGACATTTATAAACCCTTTGTAAGGGTAGTCTTGTTGCAAATTAGTGCTGCCACTAATGCCCCATGAAAATTTCTCCATTGTGTTTTAATTCATTAAATGATGCATGATAATCAGAATAGCATTTTGTCCATATTTTGCAGTCTGACCTGTCTGTTGTCCCTCCCTTGACTGTTGTCCCTGCTCCTAAAGTTCTGCATCTGATTATGTGAAACATGGAACTACGTATGTTTGAGGTTCTCCAACACACCCCAAAGAGAACAAGTCCTCAAAACTCACTATATGTTCCTTATCACAAAGCATTACTGCCACCAACCAATTTCCTCCAACATCAATGCTTTGATCCTAATGGCTCTGGAAAGAGCACTGAGGTCAGGAAATATCTGGGGAAAGAGGACAGAAGAGATAAAATCCCTCCGTTGTTTGTCTGTGACATTTTGGCGAGCGATTGGAGGACACATTATATGCCAAGAGAATAATCAGCGAGGGCCATCTGACTGCCACAAAAGCTGCTGTGGGTGGCATCACATTCACCAGTAACACTGAATAACATCTCCATAAACAACTGAGATATGATGACCTACTGTTCGAAATTCAAAATTGGAGCAAGAAGCTACAAATAAGCAGACCGTTCTGTAAGCTTTGAAGGAATACTCTCCAACTGCTGCATACAGTACTGTTCAGGAGCTCAGTTTCATGAGATCTTTGGGAATTTTACAGACAAGATAGATGTTGCAGAAGGAAAACTGGAGTGCTACAGTGCTCCAAAACAAAATTCTTACAAGATAAAATGGCACTAACAGCCATGCAAGCCCTGGCACACCAGGAAAACTGACCCCGTCAGATAAACAGAGGAGAAAATCAAGCTGCATTCTTGCTTCAGATCTGAAAAAAAAATTCATGTGTGTCCATCCTTCCACTGTGAGAAGACAACTTTAACACAGTTGGTCTGAAAGGATGTGTAGCTGTTCAAGAAGTTATTAATAAGAAAATGCAACAAAAAAGAATATTTGCAGTAAATCCTTTGAAAAAGGGAGCCGGAAAAGTTTCTGTGTGTGATGCCCCAGAAAAATCGGTCTTTGGTGCCCTAAAAAACTAGGTCAGAATAAATAAACAATATCTAAAAGAAACGTGGAAAAAATATTAGTGCCGATTTCTGCAGGAAAATGGAAAGTCTCTGGAAAAGAACGGAATAAAGGATATTGTAATAATGAAAATAGTTTACACATTTAATACTGACATACTTTATATTATACTGAATTGTTTATGCTTCTGCATCATGTTTTGTTGAATATGTTTTTTTTTCCCACATAAACAGCTTGCACTTAATAAACTTTTGGAAATAAAATAGGAATAAGATAAATGAAGAGTGTTTCGGATTTTTGTACAGTAATGTATGTATCCTGCTGTCAGCAACAGTAATTTTGAAACATTTTCCTTTGCTTGAAAAACACTGTAGTAAAATTCAAATTCACTCGTAGCATAATCTACTGGACAGTTTCCAAATACTATAAATAAACAAAATATGTAACACAAACTCAAAACTATACGGACTCAGGATGGGAAAGAGAGAAAATCTCTTACCAGAGCTGTTCTTCTGAGGTTTCATTCAACTTTGAACATTAGAGCAAGAGCAGTTCTGGTCCCTAATTCTGGTAACTTTGCAAGATTAGGCCACTTCACTATGCTGGTAATGTATTACCACAAAATCTTTCACGCTGATGAAAGAATGAATTATACAGATTTACAGCTCAAGTACTGTTGACTTAAGTGTCCAACAAAAATCAGTCTTTTGTGAGCACTTTCAAACGCATTGAAATGATTGTCTATGGTAACTGACCAAGGGCTACAAGCACAGACTGTTTTGAAAAATGTTACTACTTTAAAATTAAACTCAGGACTTTTGATGAGACTTACGGCTTATTACCTGTTTCCAATTCCAGCAGCAGCTTCTTAACAATTTCTTTGAATCTAGTAGTCAATTGTAACCTAAACTAGCTTTAGCTAATGCCATTCTGCTTTGTAGTAAACAGGATATCTTTAAACAATATCATGCTGAGAAACGTATGGTATTGTTGTAAGTGGATGCACTGGCTTCCTGTCAGTCTGGAGAGACGTGTGTGGTCCAGTTTCGTTTCTCTTCCTGCTGGATCCCTGGGAGCTGCCAAATCTGCATGCTCTCACATCAGTGAAAGGAGAGAGGGCTCCTCTACTCTGTTCTCACTACAGAAAGAAACAAAAGTACTGCAGGCACTGTGGCAAAACTGCTTACTTCACGGGATCTCTCCTTAATGATATTGAACACAGGGCTCAGTGAGGAGCAGGATGCCTTAAACCTCCCACAGGCCCCTGTCAGCTGCGACAGGCATTAAGTCATACTAAAAATCTCGTGAAAGTTCAAAGGAAAAAGACAAAAACAAAACTGATTAAACTGGAAGCAACAACCTTAATGTAGGAATAAAACAAAACATTCCATTTCTAGACTTACAAGTTTGCTACGGCCCTGAACAGTGAATAGGTTTGCCACCCATCTGGTTTTCACCTGGACAGGCTGTCTGTCCAAATGTCTGATTTTGCCTGTTTTTGTATTTGTATTTTGAAACATTTCGCTTCCTGCCTCCCTCTGGTGACTTTATCCTTTAAATGCACGAGCCAATCACAGCATTTGTCTAAACAGAAGAAAAAGTGCCAGCCAAGAAAAAAGTGCCAGCCAAGTGTGTGGAGGGGGAAAGTGGGCGTCTAATTCTGGTTTATAGAAAAGGTGGCAACCCTAACAGTGCTTATCTCCCGCAGCTCACAGCAGTGACTGATTTGGAACAGCTTCAATTAAAACTTTATCATGAGTGTGATGGACAGAATGAAGCACAATTGAAAATGTAGCGGATGTTTCAGTAAGTTTACTCTCAACATTCCTTAAAACCATTTATGCAATAACAGAACCACTGTAACCAACCACTGGAAGCTATTTTTCTTTTTCCTTTTTCACCCTTCAGTTCTGTCAGACGTAGGTTTTTTTAATCCTAATGAAAGGCTCCTTATTTGAAGCGAAACAACACAAGGCAAATTCTGTACTAAAGCCTCAAGACTCGACTCAGACTAGATCTGTCAGGGCGCTTCTATGCTGGGAGTTTATTCAGTCTCAGTTACCTGAGTAAACACGACCGAATCAGTGCAGAGGCAGTGGGGAATAAATGAGTGCACAGTCGGTCACCCCTCCAGGCAGCTAAGATAAACAAACCACTCCATTAGTGTTAACCAGCAGTGCTGCTCACGTTCTGTTCAAATTTATTACTGGTATGTTGCCAATAAACCAAAGTCTTGCCGTCTCTAATGGGATGTGAATCAGTGACTAGAGAGACATCACGTGTCATCATAAATAAACCTTGTAACTGAGAGCTCACCAGGTGTGATTTAGTTTTTTAGGATAGGTTTGCTCCCTGTCCGCCTATTAGGAAGTCCATTAGGACTGTGGAAGGTCCCTTCTACAACAGGGTCACCAACATTTTCAGGACAGTTTATACCATGCACATTAATATTGTAAATCACTGACCGGACACTGATTCAATTTGATTATGATTCTTTAGAAAATTATTGATTATATTGTGAAGTCCACCTTCTGATTAATTCAGTATACGGCATTTTATCGCTGCACTACCATGAGTGAATGAACTCTGGGTATCTTACCAAGCAATTTATGGTTAAGGACCGCATTCGCAGGCTATTTATTTTAATTAAACCACAACAAACAGCGTTAAATATATTTTTTTATAACAGGGTCGAAGTCTAAGTAACTAGGTCTGCTGTGTGTTTTGCTCCATGTTTGTTCCTCCGCATTTGTGTTTCTCTGCTTTTTGTCTCAACCGTGACGTCACAGACTCTCTCTCTTCGACGCATATTTTGAAGGCGACTTGATTGTCCTCTCTCTCCTCATACATTACACAGTAAACTTGACTGTGTAATGTTTACTCTGTCCCAAAACAATTGATCAAAAATCTGAATATATGCACAAAATCTGAATTAACGGACATTTTGTTTTTGGAACGAGGACGGAGGAGAAGCTGCACGTTTTTTGGCTATGAATTGAATTACAAAAACAAAACTTAAGAAGAACAATAGTGTGAAATACAATCAGTTCTAGCTTTAAAAACTGATGCAATTGATTTGCCACCTTCAGACGCATTTCAACTCCTGCTGTACACACTATGGATAAAAATTTCCCTAAATCTATCACGCCCAGATTGCCACAGTTTAAATTATATACTGACGTAAAACTCAACTATAACGATACTGTTGATTATAACTGTAATAACTGACACCAGCTTGCTAGTCAACCAGACATGAAACTCAAGTTCACTGCAAAAACAACCACAGGCATTAATGATACGCAGGTTATTTCTAGCACCTATGTCTTTGGTGATTTTCCACATTCAGCTGTCCATATTATGCTTACTTAATGCTATATAGCCTGCTTGGCTTGTGCTTAAAACAAGCCATGTGCATTCACTTCCGATCCTTAAATCCACAGTGCTCCTCTCCCTATTTATCTCCAACTGCTGAAATCATCATCATGTTGGTGGCCTAGTGGTAGGGTACTTGCCTCTGGACCAAGGTTCGAATCCTACCCTCAGCACACCACCACTGGGTTCCTGAGCAAGACCCTTAACCCCAAGTTGCTCCAGGGAGAC
>JBBJLS010104832.1:0-19685 GCA_037577275.1 Bryconaethiops microstoma
TATATATATGTATACGTGTCTCATTGTTTGTGGTTTACTTAAAAATAATCAGCCTGTGAATGCAGCTATGGGTGCCTTCAGCCAACCTGGGTGAATCTGAATCAGAAGATTGTGTCTCAAATCCACGGTGTTAGAAGATTTTTTTTTTTTAACAAACTTATCAACCAGGTTCATAAAACCAAGCACTGTTCATAAAACAAAACACTGAGACCACAGTCACATAAGCCGCTTCTCCTCCAAGGCCATGGATAATTGGTAAAATTTCAACTCTGACACATGCCTTAGACACAGGGATCTGTTGTGCTTGTACACAGCTTATCAATCAGATGATCATTGGACAAGCATTGATCATTTAAGAAAATAGAAGAAAATAGCTGCTCGACTTAAAACTCCCACATCAAGAGTTTGGGCCACCATTAGGAAGCTTAAGAAATTCATCAATTGTCATGAACCAGCCTGGAGTTGTTTCTAACTTGTTATTTTGTTAGGCTGGCAGTGGACTGGTGACCTGTTCAGGGTGTTTCTCTGTCCTTCGCCCTATGAATGCTCGGGTAGGCTCCGGCACCCTTCTGCAGCACTAGTTAGATAAGCAGCTCAATAATTAATGAATTAATTAATTAATTAGAGAAACAACATATGGGTAGAAAACACAAGGTAAATTTGTACCAGTCCAGAGTCATTGAGAATACTACGGAAATAATTGGGGGTGGACCCCAGGTTGTGCATTGAGCACAGTGTGTTTTGCTAATACTAAAGCCTCATGTCTATACAAACTAAACCATCATCATCAGTTTCCCATACAGTTTATCCATATAAAATACACAGTTAGGGAGATATCTGGCAATCAAAATCTGTTACCCAGGTGCTGCCTAAATTGGTACGTTTTCAGACCACAGTCAAAAGAATTGCATTGCAGGCCTGAAATGCTGAAATATATGTATATTAAAAATAAAAGGAAGTTGGCCAGACAAAACATTAAATAATTTGAGTTCATTCTGTCTGCAATGAAATAAAAGTCAATGTAAATTTCTGAGTTTTTTAAATAGTGTTTTTTTTTTTATTATTTGCATTTTCATACAGTCCCAACTTTTTATGATTTGGGGTTGTGCAATTTCTGATTTACTTTTATTCAATACTTGGGAAATACAGGCCTATTTGAAACCACTGTACAGCCACATGGTATTAAATACATAAATTGTTAATGTATGAGTCAACACATTACATGATTCTTATTGTCATGGTCCAAAAACTCCAAAATGTAGATTTTTTAAAGATGTTTTATTTTTTAATTATTTGAAACAGTCCTTTATGTCGTGTGAAACATCCATAATGAATGAACCAGTTGTAACGTCCTCGGTCAGCGGCCACTAGGGGCCCACCGGACTGAACTGGCGGGGACTTTTGTTTTGACACTGGGTGTGGTTCCCTGGTCAGCTTTAGGAATAAGGGTTCTCAGCCAGCCAGGAATTAAGTAATAATTAGGTTTAAGTTTCATTGATCTTTGGTTCATGCATTTATGTGTATATATAGTCTGTCTGCTTCCGTTCTAATTGTCTGTTCACCAACACCTTATATTGAACTATGTCTGTTCAGAGATCTTGGTTTTCTTTTATTTAAATATATCCACTCTTTACCGCCATGGGAATCCGAGTCTGTGCCTCCTCCCCCCTGAACGGGCACAGCCCAGATGTGACACCAGTAGAGATGCTCATTTTAAATAAAATATCTTATTTTAAAAGCTGTAATTGAATTTAACTGACAATGTATAACATTTCTCCTCCTTTGCCTCTATGATTACCACTCTTCTTTGGACAGTGATGGTATAACTTCATATATTGAAATGTTTTAATGCACTGGGATGTATTTGACTTCTAGAACAGGAGTTTTCTTATTCAATTCATTACTGGAATAACTTGTGTCAGGTGTGTCAGACAGTCATTTAATTTCAATCAACAAAATTTGAGCATATTTGAGTATTGAAACTGAATGTTTGTACTTATTACATTTTCAAAAGAAAAAAAACACGTTTTGCTCAGTACATATCCATTCAGAACTTCAAAAGCACAATACATGGTTATGGCGCCATCACACCATAAACGTGTTTGATTAGATCACATAGTATTCACAAGTGTTTACTTGACCCATATGAATAATAAATGACACTTCATATGTCCTCATATTTCTGACTGCTCTGTGATGTATGTTTATGTGGTTTATACACACTAAAACTAAACACATTAATGCTCTCCTGTGTTTTATTTTGTATTTGGTTTTGTCTGTATTTTTCCATCAACATCAAGCTGCAGATTTGTGAAAATATAGCAAATAATAATGAAATAATTATGTTGTGTGTATTGTTCATGACAATTTAATAAAATAACTTTAGAAAATGTATTCTTATTTATCAGGTATATGAACTGTTTAAAACTACTTTATTCATTGTTACCTAGTTGATAATTAGTTAATAAGCAGCCTAAATACCAATAATAACACACATTAGAAGGGGTAACAGAGATCTGTAATATACTTATATTTTAAGGTCAGTAGGCCAGTAACTCATTTTAAACCATTTAAAAGCACTTTTGTGAAAGGGCACGTCATAAAGTAGACATTTCAACAGCACACTGTTCAAAGTTGAAATAAAGGCAATACTAGAAGAAAAAAGCTGGTTCAGCAGCCTGCTAGACCTTAAAGTGTTGTGACACATGCAGCTCTGCAAAAAAAAAAAAAAAAAAAGTGAAAACTCCACCTAAAGAGAAATCTAAAAACTGGTCTAAAATGGGTCCAGTATGAAGGCTTTTGGAACATGTAATGTTTCTACTTCCAAAAGCTGGAGAAGAAACAAAGCTGTGAATGAAAATAAATGCAAATTAAAGAATTATAGTTTTTAGCCCATTTTACTGCCAGTGGAAACCAACCGCTGTTTAGAAGTTTTCTGGGTTCCTGTGGGTGTAAGAGAAGGGTCACAGTGAACAAAAACAGTTTTCAGTAGCTCAGCCCCTTTAAGGACCTCACTTCACACTGTAGTCTTCAGTTCTGTGAATTTGTCAACCGCTCAGCTGAATTCAGCCATGGAGATGCAGGTGGCTCTGGTGCTCCTCAGCATGTTCCTCACCAAAGGTATAGAGAACCATGTTGAATGTCTGCTCTCTAAGTGGGCACAGTGACAGTAAAGTACGTGATGTACAGTAACAGTGAGTATGTTTTATAACTCTTTTCCATACGGTCAGATTTTTATTTTTCACACAGGTTTCTTTTTGTCTCCTAGGGTTTGCACTGGAATGTTATGGCTGTTCCAATTCTGACCTGGATTGCCAGAGTGGAAGGACTGTTGACTGTTCAGAAGAGTGTAACAGCATCACTTATACTCTGAACCTGGGTAAGAATAACCTAAGTATGAATTTGATGTGTGTCTTATGAGGTGCCTTTTGTAAAAACAGCTTCACAAATTTAGAGGCGTAATTTTTTTCATCATTTAGCGCAATGTTCACACAATTTTCACACGTTTAGAGCTAAATGTGTTAAAAAAAAAACTAAATGTTATGCTCTAAATCTAAATGTTGCACTTTTACATACGGCAACTCTAAATGTGGGATTTTCATGTAGGCCTACCATTTTTACAAATGGTGCCGTTTGTAAAAACAGCTTCACAAATTTAGATGTGTCTTTTTTTTCATCATTTAGCGCAATTTTCATACAATTTTCACACATTTAGAGCTAAAAGTGCAACATTTAGATTTAGAGTGCAACATTTAGTTTTTTAACAGATTTAGCTCTAAATGTGTGAAAATTGTGTGAAGCACCCCATAGTGTCTCCCCCACAGAAGCAGGACAGATATCCACCAATTCTACTGTGGTTTGTTCCCCAGGTGGTGTTCAATTCGAATCCAGTAATAGATTTTGCACACCGTCACCTTTTTGTGTCAGTGGGAGAATAAACACAGGGTCCATTAAAGCAACTGTAAACTCCAAATGCTGCAGGAATGATCTCTGCAATTACCAAGACGTACCAGGTAAAATCTGTGACTGTTAAAGAAAAATGTGACTAATGTTAATTTTGCATGCTACATACTTTTTGCTGTACTATAGTTGGAATTTTTTGTAAAATTTTCACCAAACCATTTCTTTAAGTGTTTGCAAATAGACTACATTACTTTCTGTTACGTTATTATATTGGTCATGTGAATTATGATGTGCTGACCTTTCATTGATGTGCTTTAAGCTTTACCCAAACAGCCTCTCAATGGGAAGAAATGTTGCGCCAACAACGTCTGCTCAGAAACCGTGAGCTGTGAGGGAGATGAAGATCGCTGCGTTAATGGAACAGGTGAGAAAGACGTGCTTAACCCTTTTTTTTATTTACAGTAGACAAAAAATAATATTAAAAAAAATCCTTTGTTTGCAGGTCCCTTAGCCGAAGTCAACATTTCCAAAGTGGTGTTTGTTTAAATAATTTTATTAAAATGTGCAGTCAATTTTTCTCTCAGCGGGGGGTTTTCGCCTCCCTTCTTTTAACCCTTATTAGTCACTCGCCGCTCAACAGTCCAACAGTGCTTGTGTTAATCTGATTAAATAGTTATGGGGAAAATACATTTAATTTTTGGAAATATTTCATTCAATTCTATTTTTTGTAGTTTTTAATCAAAGTCTCCTTTTCTCTCTTGCCCCTCTGTTTTTCTCTTTGACTCGTTTTATCTTTCTTTATTTATTTATTTTGTCTATGTATCCTCTTTCTCTTTGTCTCTCTCTCTCTCTCATTCACTCTCTATATATCGTCCTTTCTGTCTTGCTTTATTTCTCTTTGACATGCTCTCTGTCTTGCTCTGATTCTTTCTCTCTCTCTATCTGCTTCACTCTGCTTCGCTCTGTACTTCCAACTATTTTGTCTCTTTTTTACCTCTATATCCTGTTTCTTCCCTTCTCTCTACCTGTGTGTGTGTGTGTGTGTGTGTGTGTGTGTGTGAGTGTGTGTGTGTTTGTGTGCGTGTTTGTGTGCGTGTGTGTGTTTGTGTGCGTGTGTGCCCCCCAGTTGTTGCAGGATCTTTTAAGGTTGCTGTGAAAGGTTGTGCAAGCAAAAGCATCTGTGACAGGCTCCTGCCCATTTCACAATACGCGCAACCTTTGGCTGAACATGTGAGCTGCTGTGAGGGGAATCTGTGCAACACTGCAGTGGGCTTTGATCTGAGTCTCCTCATCAGGCTGGGGGCTCTGCTTATCTTCATCCTCATCCACATCCACTGAAGCCTCATCCACTCCAGATGTTCTCTGTAAATTGAAACCTCAAGAATTTGTTCAATTCACAGGTACTTGATTAAAACTTCAGAAGCCATAAGTCTAAGTTTAAGTATTTGGAAAAAGACTACATTAGTTTCATTATTATTATGGTAATGCGAATTACGATGTGCCGACCTTTCAGTGATGTGCTTTAAGCTTTGCCCAAACAGCCTCTCGAGTGTTACACAAAATGCTACTTCTGTTAGTGTAATAAAACACAGCGATTGTTTGAAAGCTGACTGTGGTGTGATTTTCTTGCTCAACATTTCAGATAACGGTGAGAAATGCCTCCTGGGTTTCCTCTCTGAATTTCTCCACTTTAGACTCAGCACCCTCTGCTGAAAGTTTATCACATACTATCTAGATAATACTATAATTAGATAATAATATAATCATTATTTTATTATTTAATTAGATAATACTATAATTAGATAATAAGATAATAATATAATTAGCCTTAATTTGGAACCACCTTTCTTACACATCAGGCCAACGGGTGGCAGCACCACTAGAAATGCGCAATACAAGCATTTAACCGAAAATGACTGGGGGCAGAGTTTGCTCTCAAGATAATTAAACCTTTCTCTACCGTTGACTACAGCAGGGCAGATGCTCCCATGAAGCGTTCCATATATTAAACAGGCCTTTTATTCAGTAACTTAGGGAAAGTTAAAGACAAGACATTTGATCAACATTAAAATACACTCAAGCAACAAAGTCAAGCTTGCAACAGACAGTCTGGGTCTTTATGTAGGTGGAGGTCTTCATTTGAAACTGCATAAAAACCCATTTATAATATGGCATAATATGGTATAACATCCGCACGTATGCATGTACAGATAGACACACAATCGCTCAGTCATTCATTAATTAGTCATTTAGCTTATATAGACTGCAAATATATTGATGTTTGTTTGCTTCATTTATGTCTTAAAATTGATTGTGCGTTTAAGAAACTTGACCTTGACCCAGTCTTTGGCAATTATAGACCCTAATTTTGCCTTTTGCAGTAAAATGTCTTCTTGTGGTATAATTTCTAAAATAATGACAAATGTTGGTCTGGATTTAGATCAAGTTCGCACTGAAACTGCATTTGTTCAAGTAGTAACTAATTTAAGCACAAAAGCATTGACAGACTGGGACAAAAATCAGCCCTGGCATTTTGTTGTAGAGCGGCCCACGACATACAATTACGCACACCACCTATCTTTGCGCTCCAATAAATGTGTATACCAACAAAGCAGTATTCAATAAAAGTAGTATAATATATACTGTGTAGTATAATATATAGTACAATATATATAAATATATTGTGAACTTACCCAGTCAAAAATTATGCAGCTGAATCTTTTAATGAATAGAGAGAGAGACAGAGACAGAGAGAGAGAGAGAGAGAAAGAGAGAGAGAGATTTAAAAGTGTGGATGTCTTTCGTGTCTATATACTGTTCATAAATACCTACAGAAAACCAGCCTCTAACACCAAGCACCAAAAGTTGCTTTCTACTCACCCCACAACCAATAATAGAAAATTAACTGCTGTCTCACTGTTAATGTTGGTGTTAAAATGGTGTTAAAAAATGTTCTCACTTTCAATAAGACAATTTAGTTTAGCATGGAAGACATAAAAGAACAAACTTAAATGTCCATTGTTTTTGCCAGTGTACACAATGTGTTATAAATAGCCGTTCTCCTAGTGGTAACACTGTTTTATTGGTGTGTTATCACCATAACTTTTCAAACAGCTTGTAATTTTAGTACATTTAGCAGCGTCTGCCTGAATTGGCATTTTGCTTTTCTCTCGTGTCTCATCCACTGACACAGAGGCAAAAGGGGAGCAGTTTAAAGATATGATTGGTCCAGCAGAAGAGTGTTTCATGGTTGACGAATGCATTACACAGGCACAGGGACCAAAACAAAAGGGGTGGTGTTAAAAAAAGTTGATTGGGCCAGCCCGGTATCAGTCGGGCCACCGATCTACGAATCTTATGGACCGGTCAGACTAATAAAAAATAAATACATGAAGAAACGGCCGGCCCAAAAAGAACGTTGGCCCGCCCGGTACGCCAGATGGTCAGTCCAACCCTGCTTGTGAGTCATGTTTGATCCGGTATCTTGCCAGTCTGTTACTGCCAGATGCCCTCAGCATAAACAATACATCTCCTGCATTGACATATCATGACCACCAGAGGTCTGCTGTCCCTAATCATTATTAGCTGTAAACATAGTTCCAAGTTTCCCCTTTTTTTTTTGTCGAATACAGATAACAACACAGCATCATTACCCGTAATGAACTTCTTAGTCTCATGTTTTACATAAACATATAAATATGTTGTACACAGATAGATTAAAATGTACTACAAGAAATATAAAAAGTAGAAAGTAAGCACAGTAATAAGAACAACTTTTTTACATTTTTAAAAGATAGTTTAGTATTTGCAAGGATGCCTGGTGCAAAATATTGTAGTGAGGTATTTAGGATGTGGGGTGCAAAATAGTGCAATGAGGTTTTAAAAGTGGCATTGTTTAAAGTGACATTGTAAAGAGTCCAAGGTCAAGAGTCCAGTAGTTGTGGCGTGTGTATGTTGGTGTTTGCAGAATGCCAGCATTTCAGAAGCCTGATGGCTTGTGGATAGAAACTGTCTCTGAGTGTGCTGGTGCGGGTCTCGATGCTCCTGTACCGCGTGCCTGACGGCAGGAGTGTGAAAAGTCTGTGGCTGGGGTGGCTGGATGGCTGGCAGTTCAGTCCTGGTGGTGCACTGTGCTGGTCTCACCACACTCTGCAGAGCTTTGCGGTCCAGAGCGTTACAGCTGCCATACCAGGTGGTGATACAGTCAGACAGAATACTCTTGCGGGTGCATTAGTAGAAGTTTGTGAGTCCGAACCTTCTCAGGCGCCGTAGAAAGAAGAGTCCATGCTGAACCTTCTCAGGTGCCGTAGAAAGAAGAGCCGCTGTCTTGCTGCTTTCGTGATCACATCTACGTGGTGTGACCAGCTCAGATCCTCGCTGACGTTGATGCCCAGGAATCTGAAGCAGCTGACTCTCTCCACCTCTGCTCCCTCGATGTGGATGTGATGTTGCTATCTGTAGGGGGGGGTTGGCCTAGTGGTAGGATACTTGCCTCTGGACCAAGAGGTCGTGGGCTTGAATCCTACCTCCAGCGCACCATCACTGGACTCCTGAGCAAGACCCTTAACCCCAAGTTGCTTCAGGGAGACTGTCCCCTGTAGTTAGGGAATGGAAGTCGCTTTGGATGAAAGCGTCTGATAAATACTGTAAATGGATTGGGGTGTGGCCTCCTCCCTGTAGTCCACGATGAGCTCCTCATTTTTGCTGATGTTGAGCAGCATGTTGTCGCGGCACCATGATGTCGTGATGTACTGCCAGAGCTGCTCTTGCAGACTGAGCATTAGTTCTCTGTTTGTTTCCTAGTGTTTTTATCAGTTGCAGATTACATAGTAATGTTTCTATACTTGTGCGCCTGTACCTAACTTCTTCATTTGAAACAAAGATCATACAAAGCTTCCTAAATGGCTTGAGAACATAGATGGTCATTTTAGAGAGGCCACAAGTAGCATCATGGAAATAACTGTACCCCTCCAGTCATCTGTCCAGTCGCTCCTCCAGCAATTTCTCCTTCATTATATATTACTTTTTTTCCCCCTGTCGTGTCCAGCAGCTTAGCAAGCAGAGTGTAAAACTCGATGCCATGATGCGCCAGACGCCTTTGCTTTGCAAAGTGGGGCTTTAACGGTTTAAACCGCACTTGCTATCTGAAATTTGTATTTATTTATTTATTTGTTTGTTTGATTTTTAAAAAATAATTCCCAACCGAAGGTCCCAACAGCCTTCAGATCATTAACAAGCTCCTCCTGTGTAGTTCTGGACGGATCCCTCACCTTTCTCATGATCATCCTCACCCCATGAAGCAAGATACTGCATGGATCTCCAGACTGAGAGCAATTGATGGTCATTTTATATTTCTTCCATTTCTGAATAATCGCACCAACAGTCGTCACCTTCTCACCATGCTTCTTGCTGATGGTCTTGTAACCTATTCCAGCCTCCTGCAGGTCTACAGTCTTGTCCCTGTCGTCCTTTGACAGTTCTTTGGTCTTGCCCATGGTGGTGGAGAGGTTGGAATGGAAGAAACTGATTCTATGGACAGGTGTGGTTTATACTCATAACGAGTTAAGACCGGGAGAATCTGTAATAGACAGATTGATTGTAATTTGTGTGCAACATGGACACACAGCCAGTCTGTGGGAGCCAGAAGTCTGGCTGGGTTGTAGGAGATCAAATACTTATTTCATTGAATGACATGCAATTCAATTTTAAATTTTTTTGTAACATGTTTTTTCTTGATTTTTGGTTGATATTCTGTCTCTCTCCATTAAAATGAAACTACCTCATAAATTAGAGGTAGTAATTTATGAGGTAAGTCATCAAACTTACAAATTCAGCAGGGGATCAAATAACACTGGTCTACAAAATTTTGGAACTTGTTTGCTTCGGGAATAAAATCGGCCAATTCTGATGCATTTTGGTGTGCTGATTTCAAATATGACAATAAAACAGGCTGATTGGCTACCATTCAAAAGATATATTTTCAGTCATGCGATCTCACACATTAATACACTATACATCTATCGTATAGTGGCTCATATTCATTTAAACACAGACACTTTAATTTTTTTTTTACAATTGGCATATTATTAGCATCTGTTATCATTCAAAAAGCAAACTGATCGGCATTGTTCACGCATAAACGAGACATCCTTGCTCACTGGTGTAATACTTGTGATTAGTCATTTTTTATCTGAAAATTATAGTCAATCAACATTATTAGGTATCATTTTCATTATTAGCACCCCAAAGTTAGTACAATCTGGGTAAATTTATTTAAGAAGCATTTTGTAGACTAGTGAAATTATTTCCCTCACTGTGTGTGTACGTGTGAGTGTGTGTACACCCACTCCGATCAACCAACCCCAATCCCCCCATCCCACCCAACATTCCCCACACCGCCCCACCCTTCCTCTCCTCCTCGCCCCAATAGTTAACTGATCAGATTAGAATATTAAATTAGAAATGAGTGAACTGAGGAATGTCTGATTAAATATGCGAACATTTGTTTTCAGTTTTATTTTAACATGTGCGAACAACAGCACACAAAACATATCAAGAACAGAATCTTAATTCACACATCGTCAAATTTTCACGCAGCTGCAGTGTTTCCGACAACAGAGAACAACAAATTAATATAAATAAAAAGAATAAAATAAATAGGCTTGCACTAAATATTTTTTACTTAAATAACAAATTAATATTACAAAACGAAAACACGCTGAAATCCCTTTGAAGCTTTGAAGATCAGACATAGGAAAATTATTTCAGACATGGGCTACTAAGTTTTTTCGGTTAAAAAAATAGAAGGCCCGCCTCAAACCACAAATTGTCTAGTTTTTATTTAAAAAAGTAACATGTCGACGTGCTGCGGGGATAGTCTGGAGCACAACCTATTGACAGTTAATCCCGAGGCAGAAAACACCCTCTCAGATGCCACAGATGTCCCAGGAATGCAGAGATAACGCCGCGCTAGAATGACAAGTCTCGGGAAGCGCCGTTCATTTGCTTTCCACCAGTCATGAGGATTAATATCCAAAGAGGGCGGATTGTCTCTCATATAAATGTCCACCTCTGCTCCATAATCAGTGGCTAGTTGAGGAGTGGTGTAGTCATCTCCCAGGAGCAACATCATGGCATTGCTCTGGCTGGGTTTTGTATCTTAAGCTTGGGTAGCAGACACCGCTTTCTCATCACCTTCCGTAGTGGCCATTTCCAAAGCAGAGCACATTTCAGTAAGTTTCACTTTTGCGGCTTCTTTCTCAGCACAGAGTTCCATCGTGTTTTACGCGACTGAACGAGCTGGTGTTTCGGAAGCTTCACTTGTTCTTGTTTAGCTTCCAAAGCCTTGCAAGCAGGTTTGCTGTGGTTGAAGTGGCTGACAAGCCACTCAGCTGCAATAATAACACGATGCACAGACACATTAAATCCATCATTTACAGCGAGCTGCAGTGTATGAGCAAAACAGGGAACCGAGTCCCAGTTCACCCGTCCTGGAGAGTTTGTCATAAACACATGCAGACACTTTCCCATTTAGACCCCAGGTCTCCACCGCATGTTTAGCTGCGAGGTTCTCAGCTGTGTGTCTGCTTGTCATGCTCTGTGTTAGTAGGACAGCTAAATTAACTTAGTGGCAAGTTATTGTTATATAGCTTTCCGTTGTAAGTGCCGTCCAGCAGTCAGTCGTAAGGGCCACAAACTTTGGGCAACTGAGTTTTTTTCCTCTCCTCAAAACAGGCTTCAATTCTACGGGTAATAGTAGGTCTTGATGGGATATTATAATTAGGCTCAATATAGCTCAGCAGGCCTCGAAAACCTTCACCACAGACGACACTGATGGGCATAATGTCCTTAACTATCATTGAGCAGATTCTCTGAGTTATCTCTTCAGATCGCCGTGCATCACATCTTCTCCCTGATAACATTGAGGGTAATGTTTGTTGTCCTTCATTGCACAATGCTTGTGGATGTTTGCTTTGCAAGTGACATTGCATCGTACTTCTACTACTGGTGTATTTTAATACCGCGTAGCATATTTTGCAAGTCACTTCGTCGGCCTTTCTGTCAAAATGGTCCCACACAGCACTACTTTTCGCTCGCTTCATTTTGCTTGCCCGGCAAAATATGTCTGAAGGTATGTGTGGTTGCACGTGATAACGCGCCATCAGTTAACAAATAGCGTATGTGTAGCATATTTATGCCGCGAAACTTTATACTACTACTACTACTAATAATAATAATAATAAAATATATATATAAAAACATTTTAGGGCGTTCGCCCTGCGATCAGAAAGTCGTGGGTTCGATTCCCAAGACTGCTAGTGGCACCTCTGAGGTACCCTGAGCAAGGTACCGTCCCCACACACTGCTCCCCGGGCGCCGTGTTCCTGGCTGCCCCCTGCTTCACTTGGTAAATGGGTTAAATGCAGAGGAAGAATTTTGTGCTGTTCACACTGTGTGCTGTGGTGTGTTCATGTATGACCGAATGCTCACTTTAACTTTCAGTAATAATCGGTCAAAATTCAATCTTTCGATTAACGGTTAAAACGGTCAATATGAGCATCCCTACTTCTGATGAACACTGCAGGTTAATGGAGATTCAGGATTACAGTCGATACATCGTCACCTTTACCGTCACATTTGTGTTCATACTGTTATACATCTGACAGTTCTTCAGGAACTAAACCACACTAAACTCGGGCTGCGGCCCAACAGCTGACACACCAACTGATGGACAGAGAAACACATAATCACATACCCCACCGACAAACACACCCCACCAACTAAGACACACTTGCTGTTTGACACTGTAAAAAAATTATACTCAACATTATACTCAACCATCTGACACGCATCAAAGTAACACCAGCAATTGACCCTGCAGAGCTGCTGCTTTGGTTTCAGCCTTTATAAACCATCTTTATCCAGAATTTATCTTCACTCATCACTGCTATGATTCTGTAACCATAGCAACCACAGCTCATGGTGTTGTACAACAAATGTAATCATCTTGTCAAACGAGTCACAACAGCATCAAGGCGAACATCATCTCACTGATGAGGAGAAATTTAGAAGCTCTGCAGTCAGACAGCACAATCAGAGTCAATATAAAAACAATTCATAACACAAATAGCAGATTGTTGAATTTTAGGATGAATGAGAAAAAACCTCATGCAGCAACGGATAGAACTCTTAAAACAAAATCCCCTGCTGATGGGTTGTATTACGTCTCAGACATTAATCACAGAGTTCTAGCTTCTGCCCCAGCAGTACCTGATGGTAGTGATGGGTTCTCGGTTCTCCTGCTCAGAGTCAAACATGGCTTCGAAAAGGGACCCATCCTCCGTCGCCTCCTCCTCATCTTCATGCACGTTCTCGTTAACCGCGTCCACCATCATGTCGGAAGTTTGCTCGTAGTATTGGACCAGCTCTCTCAGCTCGTTCAGCCGCTTGTGCACCTCCTTCAGCTTTCTACACGAGGCAAAGGAGGGCCATTATTAGAAAGTAAGGTAAGAACACAGATGTGATATCAAGTGTGGTCAGCCCAGGTGTAGCACCCTGTGAGGAGAAGGACCTTGCACTGAATGAAGAGTGTCAAACCACATTTAACATTTTACCAGAAGCGTTACCTCATTAGCTCATATGAAGAGGCGGCCCGGTTTCACCGTTTTTGAATAATAAGTGTTTTCAAATGTGAACATTGTATTATTAACAAGAGAACAATATTGTACAGAATAAAGACAGATTCAGAAACGTTCTAATCCTCTGGTAACATATTAACATAAAACCAGAATGTATTTCCAATAGAAAATACAAAGTGTGACTACACACCACACTCCCTTTCACCAGGCTACTTTCTGCTATGCTTTTGGCTGCTTGCGCCTGCCATAGCCGGCAGAGTGATCTAATTTCACAAAGTGAGACTTTGTCTCCCTATACATTCCCGAAGCAACTCGCCCCTCGCTCGCCCTCTATGTTGTTGAGGAAACTCACCTAAAAAATTTTTTTACGTTTTTAAAAACAATCAATACTCTGCTCCGGTCATCCTTTGGAAAAGTTGTATACAAGTGAAAAGGGGGTATAATGCACCTGTAAATTTTAAAACTGCCAATTTGGAGGATGCAATCACACTAATAAAGCTCATTTCATGAACTTGACTTGTAATGTCAAATTTTGCATGCTGGAGATTTAATATAATGTTTAATGGACAAATATAAACAATAAAGCTGTCTTTTTTTTTTTTTAGCATTATGAGATTTTGTTAGAGACAGCTAACAGTACTGTACCAAAATCGGCGTGTGAAAAAGAAAACAAGAGTGACTTTAAAGCAAAAGTAAAAGTCACTGTCGTTGTGCTTCAGTACCTGAGTTTGTCAGCTGGATGACTGTCGTCATTGTAAGATGTGGAATCCTGTCGAGCAGCGCCTGCGCCGTTCCCTTCACGCCCCAACACTGACGGACGTTCTGATACACCTGCACACACACCGCGCTGAGATGCACCACGACCTGAGAGAAGTAACAATAACACAAAGTAGGATTTTAAAGAAAAATTTAAATGTACAGTTCCCCCAAATGTAGTCACTCAACCAAGACATGTTTATTGTCTGAAATTTGCATCTTTAGCTCTGCAATGAACCTACAAGGTTAGTTATGGAAAACCGCCCACAAATCGGTATTGTGTAACTGGTGCTGCACCAGAACAGATACCATCACTGGCACCAGTAACGCAGAACACCGATACTCCAGAAGACCAAGCATCACTGGTGTGGGATTTTTACTAAACATTAATCCGTGTTTGTGCAGGCGTGTGTGTGTGTATATATATATATATAAATGTCTAGTAAAAGCACACATACTACAGTTTACTTAAGTTCAACAATCATTTCAGATGCCTTTGAAAAACTATTTTTGTATGTTAGTAGATTATTCTTCTGAAATGCTTAATTGTCCACTGCACTGGTGTTGCCGGTGTTTAACTGATTAACTCGTAGTATTGTGGTAACTGGAGGGCTACAGTTTCCCCATCACTTGTTATTGACATTAACCTTGTGTATATTATATATATACAGCCATGGAAAAAAACACGAGACTGTATCTTTTTTTTCTGTTTTTTGTTCTGGTTTTTGTAATGCAAGTGTAAAATGTGCAGGTCATTATTGTTTTATATACCATTGACCACACTTGATTCAGAATTCCAAACAAATTCCAAACATTATTTACAACTGCAACAATTAAAACAGTGATGTTAAGAGCAGTGTGTGTGTTTGACTCTGTTTCATCCATCAGAAACTGAAGCAGGAGTGAAGCTGCTAGAATACACACACACCACTGCACTCAAACACTGCACTCAAACACTGCTCTACACACACTACTGCACTCACACACACATACACATCACATATGGAGGTGTTTCTTATTTTTACACAGCTCATACTGCAATAGTTCATAAAAGAATAGGTCATCCTTTTATACACACACACACAAACTGTAAAAACAGTGAACAGAAAAAAAAAAAAAAAAGGAAAATGGTCTCTTATTTTCTTCCATGGCTGTATACATATGATTATATAAGTGATTAGATATAAGTTGGGATGATGCTGCAGTAGCCGTACAGGAGCTGTTGTTGAGTGTCTGGTCTCGGAGTGAGTGAAGCTCCTGCAGGATCTTGTCCATGGTCTGCTTTTTGTCCTGCAGCTCCTGCAGTTTGGTGAGTTTGGCACTAGCAGAGGAAGCAGTGGCAGGGGGCAGCTGCCCCCGGGGATTGTGGGTAGTGCGAGAGCGGCACACTTCTCTAGAGAGGGAGAGACTCTCTGCCTGGCGTCTGTTATCAGGAACCGCCTGGGAGGGAGAGAGAGAGAGGGGAAACATTAGTGTTAGGGTACACAGATCCTGAACACATAGAGTACACATATAAAGCTCCTGAGCAGAGAACCATGCAAAAGGTCATGCAAAAATTATTTTTAAAACCTGTTTATCTGAGCAGTAAATGTTTATAAAAGTGAATTTAAAAATATATCCAAATGCTAAAACAGAAGAGTCCCTTACATATAGATCTCCTAAAGTGTGTGTGTGTGTGTGTGTGTACCTGGGAGTCATGCAGTTGGTTGTGGAAGCGTCGGATCAGGTCGTTGAGCTCCTCGTTGAGTTCTGAAGTGATGCTGATGCCCGACACGCTTCCGGTCGTTTCGGTCACGACTGAAACACACACATGATCCCAAATGAAGATGCTAACCCAACCAGCCTGGCTATGAAGAAGTGTTTTCAAGTGCAGCAGGAAGAACTTGAAATACGAGCTACGCTGAGAAACGTGATGCCAGATCAGAGGGTGTGTGTTACCTGTGTCATCCATGGCAGCGATGGCGTGCTCGGCGCTGTGCTGCATAGCGAGCAGAGCGGCCTGGCGGCCCTGCAGCGCCCGCAACTGCTCCTGCTGCTGCAGCATCTTCTGCAGGAGGTCGTGCTGCTTGCGCAGGTTCTCCAGCTCCTCCTTCTGCTCCCCTCGCACCCCACAGCCCTGAGGGAGTGGGACAGAACAAGACAGGCAGAGGAAAAATTACTATTAAACACTCATAACACATACACTACCAGTAAAAAATTTTTTGGACACACTACATTTTCTACACTGATACTCACTCAAATTGAACTAAAAATACACTCAAAATCTTTACCAATAAATATATTTACAGTATTTTCACCATTTGAGTTCCTTCATTAGCCAGAAAATGTTGTTCATCACTACTGACAAAAAGATATAATTATACTGTGGATCATCAGACAAATGTTATATATTTAATGAGCTATTAAGTGCTGAAACAGTAACGAGTGCATTTAAAGTTAAAGGACAGTCTAGAATTTGACTCTGCATCACCACACGACTAGTTAATAGGAGTCAGACCTGCACTGTTACAGATTCTCTCATCTTATAAAGGAAACTTGTTTTATTTTGACACATTTTCTGCAGTTTATGAAGATAACGGATAAGTGTTTAAAACCTGTGGTGTGCAAAAACTTGACTTGTACTGAATCCTAATACCCCAATGTTCCGTATAGTAGATGGTAATCAAACTGGTTCTCGGAGTTAATGTGTGAAATGTGGTAGAATTGGACATAAAGACCTCAGTGACTTTGAGCATCTCCAGAACAGCAAAGCATGTGGGTTTATCCCATCAGCAAACCACAAACTGATGACGTGGTGTTGGGCACCGGATGATATGTGTGGCCAATAAAGGAGTGGGCTTTTATAAAAACAACTATTCAGTTATAAAGGCAAAACAGTCTGAATTAAAAACTCAATTTCTGGACCAATAATCATTAAAAGTCCAAACAAGCACAAGTAAATGTTCTTATTGTGGCAAAAGAACCAATATTTGCTTCGAAGACCTCACAGATTTTCTCACTGTCCACCAAAAAATTACATGAAGATTCATCTATGCTTCCTGAAGACACATCTTTTAGGAGAGCATCTCCTTTCTTGATGATCTACCCTAAATCATACTTGCTCTTCCTGCGCTAATCCTTACTTAAGGATTCAGCACATAGAACTCTCCTCTGGTTCTCACACTATCCCGAAGTTTGAATGTTTCCTCAAATTGTAAGTTGCTATGAATAAAAACATCCGTTGAATGAATGTTATGTAACGCAGAGTAATTCTAAAAAAATTACTGCATCATCACTTCATGCAACACAAGCTTGCAAAATGTTCATTTTATCTGAAAATAAAGCATTTGTGTTCCAAATTCATCGGCCTTAAAATGTGTTAGCATCACTCTGGTAGTGCAGTGACTGAATATATTGTTGAATATGTGCTTGTGTCCTTGACCCCTTACTGTTACCTCCAGAGTTTGGATGTTGAAAAGATACAGGAGCTTAAATGAAATGTAATGTTTGCTGTGAATTCCTTTGGTCATGAAATTTGTGCTTTAGCCTTGAAATCAAGGTCAAAATGGGAAACTTTACAGCTCACAGCGTTGTTTACTGAAGCACACACTCCGGTAAAACGGGTCTAATGAAGCCCTTCACAATGAAGTTACTCACAAAGGGTTCATTAATCCTCTTGTCACATTGGATGACACTGTAAGGATATTTTGACATTGTGAGGACTTTCAAGGGTAAAACGAACTAATTAAATAAATACGTTAATGAATGGCCCAAGTCTTTTCACACAGGTCTCTTAAGGTTACCCTCTGGGTCAGGTTCATGTTGTTGGCCCTCCGTTAGTGCAGGTTAAGGTTAAGTTAGGACTCCAAATTAATGGGCTGCAACAGGAGTCCTCTAAAGAATAATAAAACACACAGATTTAAACATTTTTATGCAAAGTTGGGCTTGTGGCATGGATTTCCTCCAGGGTCTCCGGGTTTCTCCCATAGTCCAAAGACGCCCAGGGTGAGTCCCTGCCTCGTGCCCGTAGACCCCAGGATAGGCTACGAGTGCCCGCGACCCTAGTAAGGATCAAGCGGTTACAGAAAATCAATGAATGAATGAAGTTGGGCTTGTGGTCATATCATATTAAAATAGATACACAGAACAACCTTACAGCAAAATTACTGAATACTGGGGAAACAAATAACACATTTAAACGTAACATGTGAACTGTGCAAAGGAAATGACACATTTTATGTGTTTTATTTAATGTTTTCTCTCCTACTGAGGTAAACTCAACTCATAAATAGAAGTTTGGTAGCAAATCCCCAAAAGTAAGCTGCCTGTAGAGGATGCGTACTCTTTATTGTCTAATTTGACGGCGGGTGTAGCGGGCTGGCGTGTGAGGTCATGCGTGAGGGGCGCCGTGTGTCCCGTTTCTGCTGCAGCTGATAATGTGTATATTTTCGGCGGCGTATTCTCCCCTGCTGCGTTCTCAGTCAATTATCAGCCAACTTGAAAATGATGTTGACGACATTTTGCAATCTGAGCTCGATTCGGTGTTTCGGTGTTCATAATTGCTCCTGGTTTTGACGGGAAAACTGAAAACTGTATTTTCAGTCAATTATCAACTAATTTAAGCAGGAAAAATCAAATCTGGAATTAATGACATCCATGACATTTGGAGGTTCAGGCTCAGTTTTAAATGCTCGGTTTTGCATCGAAACCCAGCATTTAATCTGCCATTCAGACCCAATATTCTGATATTGATAGTTTCCCTTTAAGTAGGTGAACGGCACACTATTGTTGTCTGAACTGGCTACAGAATTCAGCAGTTATTTGCCATGAAGTCACTCAGAAGCAACAGAAAAACACGGCATTCCTGTCCTGATCCAGGTAGTTAAACAAGATACTGTTAAAAAGACTGTGGTAGTTTTGGATAAACAGATGTATGAAGAGGTAAAAAAAAGTCCAGGCTTATGATCTTGTACTAAAAACAGTTATGATCAATCCTTCCAAACATGTATTTCTATCACTGTGGGGCTTTCCCATGATCTTGTGAATGAGTGTGTAAATTCTCAAGCTCAAACCTGACACCAAACTTAACCGTAGCCACTAAAACGTTAAAAAAGGTTCAATTTCAGATTTATTTCCTCTAATACCTATGTAAATATACAGTAGTGGCGCTCACATTAATGCATTTGGTTGTTTTGAGAATTACAAATCAAATATATAAACAAGGAAAAACAGGCTATTAAGTTTATACCTTGCATTTTGCATATAAAATACCCTTGTAATAACTAACATTATAAATGTACAGTACCGTGCAAAAGTCTCGAGCCACCCCTCTTTTCTTCATATTTTGCTTCCAGAGATCCAGACTTTCTTGTATGTTAATGTGTTCTTGAGGAACAGTTCTCCAGGCTT
>JBBJLS010104903.1:0-19677 GCA_037577275.1 Bryconaethiops microstoma
TCCAACTTCATATTGAGATCTGATGTATCTAATGTGTTTCTTTAAAGTGTTCCTTTAATTTTTGTGAGCAGTGTACAATGAAACTCAAAAGTGGAAATAGGCCGAACTGACCGACAACATAATAGGAGGGCTACACTGTCATTAGGGTGGTGCTCCTTACATAAATGGGCTGGTACCTTCCTTAAACATAGGAAACACAATTAGATCATATTTCAGTGCAGTTTTCCCTTGCTTTGACTCCACACAACCTTTGTTGACCTAAGACTTTTTATTTGATTATTTCTGTTTTAAAACATTACATTATGAAAAGATAAAGTATGCTCCTTTCTCCTGGCATATACTTATTAAGAAAAACAGCTGGACCCTAAGTGTCAAGTCATACATTTGAAGATATATTTTTGTACCTTATTGAAAAATGTATCTGTACAGTATATGTGCACCATAGACATTTATGTGACACAAACACCATGTAGCCGATGGCTAATTAGCAAATCTATGCTTGCCTAGACCAACTATTATTTTTTTCTTACTGTAATATATCCAATTAAGATTAATATATATATTTTTAAAAATCAAGATTTAGTTTAGCTCAGACCATCCACCCATCCATCCGTGAAAGTCTCTTACTGGGCTTTTCAACTCCAAAACAATTAACATGAGATTTTTTTCTTTTGAACTGTTCCCTTTTTGTGATTTGTCTTTTGTGTTTTCCTTTGAGAAGAAGTAGTAGCAGATATGCTTATATTAATTTGATAATTAGAACATTTGCTTAGTGCATCAAGGCTGAATTATTTAATATATTGTTTTGAAGATGTTAAGATGTCTGCTGAAATAATGCAAGTAGTGAGTGGAAAAGCAAACCTCTGTAATTTACTGTCTGGACCTGGGCATTACTGATCTTGAAAATGCAATTAGGAGCAAAGCAAGATTAAGAAAACACAAAGCACTACAGAAATGAATACAATTCATGTGTTATTAAAGTAATTTAACCTGTGTGCTTATACAATTAAGTAAACATTAACACAATTTCTCAAAAAAATGTTTTTTAAAAAAATTGAAGAAAGCATGGACTTTTCCTTACATCTGTACTTCCCTTTAAACAGGATGTGCACTTCACACATGATAGAAACTTCACTTCTAGTGCCTTATTAACAGTTCTCTGACCACCATGTGAGTTTAATTATGCACATATAAGTATGGTTACACCAACTATTATTTCAGTATTTTCATATAACCATAACCAAAGGTCTTGAGCTACAGTTCAGAACTAGTGTGCCTTCCTGATGGCACTGCCATCATTCATAAAATTTGCTGTTAGTAGCCTGTCCGGCAAAATGTATTGGTCATTTTGAATCGAATAAGTCTACTTCAAATTTCCCTGTATACAGTTTTCTTCAGTATATCTGACCATACCTCATCAGTAAAAGAGACATTCCAGTCTGCTCCCTCCACACCACTACCGCACCCCAACGCACAGGTCTCTGAATGATGGTTTAGGCGAGGAGGAAGACTTGGCAGGAGATTTGTTTAAATATTCATAAATCTGTACATGAATATATACCTAAGTGGTGCAGGCTGTGCGTAGTTGATATGCTGAATGCATATCATAATCAAATAGAACGAAAAAGCTTGAAGATGGGAATACGCATTTCTCACTGTAATGCATTCAGAGCTCCTATTTCCTTTCAATTTATGTGCTCAAGTGAGAAGCAAACACAATGTCCTTTTCCTCAGCTCACTCTCAAATGATGATATTTGAAAACTTAAATTGACCTGGAGTAGAGAAAGCAACTGTGGTACTCGCTCAGGCCATCGTAGCCAGGTGTTTGAGACCTCTGCATAAGCCAGAGTCAGTGCTTGCAAATACTCCTTCCTAACCAAGGACGCTTTCTTTAACTCTGCATGCAGCAACAAACCAAGTACACCGCTGTTGCTTCTGACTTGCCCAAACATAGAACTGTCATTTGACCGATCTAACTCTTGGCCAGCTCCATCATCATACATAGGCTTATCTTGCCTGCATTCAATACTGTGGCGTAGAGGTCCCATAGAATGGAGGGGAGAAACCTTAATGACATCCCTCTGAAGTTATTAAAGGTGATGAGCTGCAGAGTCGTCCTTGTCAGCAGTACTGGAGGCTAGAGGAAAATGATGAGAGAATATACAAAGGGAATTTGAAAGAAAAGAGAAAAGGCGTGAGTTGACAGCGATAGTGAAGGTTAATGTTGTAAAAAAAAAAGTGGAATTTTCACAATGGGCCAGTATATCATGACATTAAGAGCAACCAGCTTAATTAAGCGTTTGTGTGATGTGTTTGACTACTGCACTTTTCTCTTATTTATGTTTGCCACAATAAATACCAGCTAGCATGAATTTCTGATTGAATTGTTTTTTCACCACATGTACATCATGCACATCAACCACAAATCATTCACATAAATTCACTCGATTAACGAATACATTTAAAGGTCACATTGTGATCTGCTTGGACTGGTCATGGCAAGTATAGGGAGAGAATGCCTTTGAATGAGGCTCAGCAAGTAAGATATAGACTGAGGAAAGAAACAGTTTGGTTTCTCATGACTTAAAAAAAGAAATTGATTAAAGTCATCAACTTTATAGCATGCAATTATTGTCAAGTTCTAGAACTTTCTTTTTATCTTGACATGACTTTGATTGTGGTCAGAAGCTCTTGTTATATTTGATACCCCATTGATTTAGTCTGCAATAATGTCACAATTACTTTTCCCAAGGAGTAGGCTTCTATTTCTTTTCTTAAAAGAAGTAGCTTAGATTTTTGTCTGTCTTTGACATAGAATGTTCATTTTGGTTGCCAAAAAGGCACTGTCATCATTGTCATGATCATTAATTTGTATTGCTCATTAACATGTTGATTGTAACTGGCTTTTACTGAGGACGTGTGTAAAAAGTTAAAACTCAGAGTCAGTTTGTCAGTCCAGCCCTGGGTCCATTATAGATTAACCTAGCATGGGTTGTTTTTATACATTGCAGAGTTACAGATATTTATGAATTAGCTAAAATTCTGTATTATGGGTTATTTCAGTATCATTTGTGCATCTGTACACATGCACACGTACACATGCACACACACACACACACACACACACACACACACACACACACACACACACACACATATATTGGTGTTACTATATTTGTGAGGACAGTATGACTTGTAATTCTGTATCTCAGTAATACTGCAACTTCATCTAAACCTAACCCTAACTTTAACCCCAGTAACCAAAAGACAATATTTCTGCTCTTTTAGTTTTTCTTAAAAAATCTACACATGGGCTACATGTTTCCTTGTGAGGACCAGAAAAATATCTCTATAGATCATCTACAGATTTTCCAGTATTCAAGACATTTACTCCCTATAATGACTAGAACTAGAAAATCTGTTAAAGACTGTGTAAGACACGTGCACGCACTGACACGCATCCATGTATGCAAGCACACTAAGGCATACACACTCACACACAAATTACTTACACCATATAAATAAAAAGCAACTTTTTTTATTAAGAATAAACAGATGATAATCATACAGTTTAGTCTGGTTTCTTCTCAGTTTTCCCAGAATTTCTGCCGACATTAATCCTGTAATGAGACAACTGCAATATACACATCAAAGTTAGCTAGCAAGCAAATCTAATTCTGTATTGAGATAGCTGTAACATACATATCTGAGTTACCTAGCAAGCTAATGCAAATCCCACAGTGAGACAATTGCAACATTGTCACGGTTGGCAGCTACTAGAGGCCGCCCTTTTCTGTTCTTTGGGTTAACTCTTATTTTGACATGTCTGAGCACACTGGGTTTGAGTTTGTTTATTATGTGTTTCAGTTGACTGGTGTGGACACTTAAAGTGATATTTGGTTTTTATTGGTTTGTAGGTTTTGGGTTATTGTATTTAGTTCTGTTTATGGTGAACCTTAGTTGTTGGTCCAGCGTCATCCTACCTAGGTTAAGGTTACTTCTGTCTCCTTACTTTGGATATTGATTTATGTTTATGCCCTCATGCCTGTTTCATTTGTTAAATAAAATCCAAAGACAAATGGAAATCTGTATAAGTGCCTCTTGCCTCGACATGGAGAGAGGGGATGTGACAAACATACAGTTCCTATATATCTAAATTAGTTAACATTAGTGAGTTAACTATACTTCTGTCACAAATTTTACACATGATAAGCAGAAAAATATTGTTCTTAGTTCAGATTTTTCTCAAAATTTAAAAATATATTTAAATTTTGAGAAAAATCTTAAGAGTATATATACAGGGATTGACATAAGTGGTACGCAAGCCCAAATAGACGTCAGTGGTACGCAAAATGTGCACCAGTTTTCAGTCTTCACAGTGCAAATGCGTACCTAATTTGTGACTTCATACTGCAAGCCCCCAGGACCACACCGAGACATAGACCCTGAGAATAATATATTTATATATTTCTGGTCAGACTCTGTTTAATGTTTTCGGTTCTAATCTGAATTGTCACTTGCTGTATGCTGGAAAATGAACACTTAGCTGGGCTGTTCTGTGATCCAGACAACTACCCAGCACTATTCCCCACACATAAATATCCCACACACTGGAACACTGACTCAACAGCTAAAACAATCCAGCACTGTGGAAATAACTCAACAAAATGACCCAACACACTTAACCTAGCGTTTGGGTAGAAAAAACAATACAGCAGTTTTGGAGCTTAAGGAGAGAATGATGTACTTTATCACCACCATAATGACTTCATGAATAGGACATAATTGATACACATTTTGCGTGGCTACTTCTGAGTTTTTTTAATCTGCCCAAGTATATTGATGTTATTTTGGTATATGAAGACAGTATATTACAAAAGATTCTATGGAATTCCATTTTCCTGAAATGCCTTTGTGTTGTAAGGCAGTTAGAACAGCATAGGCATATCTGATACCGTTTAGTCTTCTTTAGACCATTGACCACAGAGCTATTACTCTATTTTAGCCTGAAACCTAACATTGAAAAGGCAGTTAGTCCTACACATTAGTCAAACACAAAAGAACATTAATCACAGTTACCATTTGACTTTAATGGTAGGCTTAATGACCCCTTATTGCATCATTTCAAGGATATAAAAAATACAGGTAGATTATCACAATCACTGCTTGCTTTACAGATATGAAGGAAAGGAATCATAGTTTGTGGTCTTTAAGTGAATTGCAAGGTAGCCGTTACTGAACATAAAAGCTTTTGAGTTAAAGGAAAAGTGCCAAAACTGGTTTTGAATAATACCATAGAAAAAGTAATCTGAAAAAAAAAAAAAAAATCTTTTAAACAATGATTTTTAAATGACTTGGGATTGTGCAGTGGCCATGAACCTTTGATGTTAACCCTGTATTGCATATATTGAAAAGCAACTAGTTTTTGCTTTTTTCTCAAGCTATTGATTCAGCAAAGCATTTTTTTAATGTCACTTTTAAACAATTAAGCCAATGCATTTATATTATTCACATTTCACACTATACACAGTAATGCAAAAAAATAAAATAAATAAACATTTCCATAGCGACTTTATTCTGAATGTGTGCATGCAATCTTTTTGAAACTATTACATTGAATTCAACAATAAGGTTGATGAAAAACACAAAATGAACACAAACAAGGCAAAATGATCACAGACAATATATCAGCTGTGATATGGTTAAAGAAGCTACTCACATTGTAAATGATACCAAGTTATTTTCCTGTGCTATAATGTTATGATGCTGAAAGACTTTTAAAAACAATTCATATTCTTTTAAATGTTTCACTTAAACTTAGTAGGCTACACACCATGCAAAACATGATAATAATATGAGTATACTGCAGCTGCAATGTATCTTGCAATATATTAAAAATGCAATGAATCATAAATGTGGCATGCTTAGAAAGTAATTATAACTTCAAGCTGATTAATTCTTAGTTCTATTTAAACGTTAATAGCAATTGTAATTCATAATCTGTAGTGCCCCCTCCAGGACAAGTGTGTTAAAGGCTCATCACAATATCCTTGACCTTATTGTCCTTGAAGACCATACCCACATCATGCTAAAAAGAAATATGAGTGGGGAAGTAGACATGAGAACATATTTGTAAGAAAACAAAGTTATCTGTGTGGGGAAACTGAGTCATCAATTCAAATGAATGACCTGATAAGAAATTTGTTTTTATCTGTTAACTAGAAATGACCTCCACTGCAGTAATGCTAATTTCTGCTGCCCATCTATGGGGCTTCAGTGTTACATTAGCACCAGTAATTTCCCACACTAGGTTTATGTTTACCCCATTTAAACACAAGATGATTTCAGATATATATCTGCTCAGATTATCATGCCCATTCCAACCACGCCCCCTTGATTTTTAAGGCATTTTGTAACCGTGTATATTTCATCAGCATTAAGAGGCTGTGCAGTGAAGGTGACCAAGACAGAGCCATATTTTCCGAGTTTCATACCTTCTTTCCAAGCAGTCCAACACATCTTTAAACAAGGTTGGGCTAGACTGGAGTGATCTACAACTAGAGAGTTCGTTATTAGTACTATAATTTCACATTATTTTAACCCAGTTGGTTACATGAGTTAATGTAACCAACATCAAATTAATGAAATAAATAAATAAATAGCACTGAATGTCATCTGAAACTGTGGTCATAGTGCCCACAGCACATCATGAAGTTGTTGTAATTGGCTGGAGGACTCATTTACCTGAAGCTGCCTTCTGTGATGCACTACAATAATATTGCTAACAATTAGCAATGTATTTTGTTGCTCTACTATACATTAAATATGCACTGGCTTATCACATTTTTATATTTCTGGAGTTTTACTTATGACATAATTTCCACCCACTGATGGACAGCCTTGCTCAGTAGGTGGCGAAGCAGAGGTGACTTCAAGGCCTCCAGAGCATACTTTTCAACAATGGCCAATCTACCACTGGCCACTTACAATGAGTGGGACTATCACTCACTTCACATCTCCTTCTCAGTGCTGCCTGATTATATGTTATCAGCACCCACCATGAATATCACACTAGAACCAAGAAGAAGAATGTGAACCTATTCTTGCAATTTCTTTCATCACCAGCCTTTAAATAATACATGAGTCTATATTGCTCTCCAATGTTTTTTCTTGACTCTGTTTTCTTCCTTTGATGATGGCCTTTGTGATTAATATTTCTATTATATATGAACTTAAAGATCATTGCCTGCTTTGATTCCCTTTGCGCCTACATAAGGCACATTACCATTTTCTTTTCATTTCTGACTCACTTTAATATCACAGAGTCGTGTAATAGCCAACAAAGTCCATTCTTTCTCTAGATGAAAGCCTTCGCACAGTCATCTCACATGTTTTCTGTTTGGTGGCTCAGATGCATTTTAAAAAGTTTCTGTTTCCTGTGTTGTGAAAGTGCTACATGCAGTTAAAAGTAGAACAGCACTGTGATTGCAAATTTATTCTAAATTCATGTAATCCATGTAAAACTGTCATGAAAGTTATGAGTAGGAATGAGTTTTATGGCTGCAGCTTTTATTAATGGTTGTAGACCACTTTACTAATCCAGAATTGTATGCATCCTAACCAAAATTTAACAGATATGTCTCCAGGTTTCTAGGGGTATAACAATGCACTGAAACATTGCAATGCAAAAATGTGTCAATATGCATTGTGGGCATGTGACAATGCAAAATAAGCATTAATTATGATTGATGTAAATGCATTGTTTATAATGTTCAACCACTGACAATTAAATATATAGTCCAGAACATTAATGTCATACTCGAGAGATACATTCCTCTAAGCTTAAATAAGATGATGTCCTGCATCCGCATTGCTACAGTATATAACTTCTTTCAAAGACACTAAGGTTAAAAGGGTGCCACACCTTTTACTATATGCATTTAAATTAATATCAATTAATATATCAAGAAGCTTTTAAATCTTCATGTACCCCTCTAAGTTATTGCTTCTGCTCGGCTGCAGACATATCTTGCACTTGCTGGCAATGACCTTGAAGGCCCTGCTCTCTTCCCTTTCCTTATGTTTGCCTCTCTGCTCAGAAGTTTTTAACAAAACAGGCTGGCTTTGTTCAAATCCATATTCAAACTAAAATATTGATAACACAACAAGATTTCAGTAATTGCAGTTAACTTAAGTAACATAAGAAGTCAAAGGAAATATCATAAGTAGTAAAACAAGAAAATCCTGTATATTTACCGACTGTGTCAAATGAGAACACACAATATCAGTGAGCTTGAGAGTGAAATGCAGAATGATGACCCAAAGAACAATCTGGATATGTTCCAACCTGAGCCATATGTGGCATGACTGTTATTTTCAGCCCACATGTCATATGCAATAATGACATAGAACAAGGCCAGATACAGCTGAAGAAAGCTAGTTTACAGCCATGATGTCATGCACACTGGTGTAGCGGCTGCCCTCTGTCATGATTCATGAGAAGGCTGACCCACCAATCAAGATGAGATTCAACAACTGGGTCTTTATCATCCTGTATGTCTTAAATCATTAGTAACACTAAACTAAGAAGTTTGAGTTGGATGGTGGTGCCCTTAAATGGCGTTGTCTCGACTTTCAGTTTCTATAGCTTCTACTCATATTTTGTAGATGTGGTTGAATAGTGGGTAACTTGAAGGGCAATTGTTGGCCTAGTGGTTGCCCCTGTGATCAGAATGTTGTGGGTTCGAATCCCAGGACTGCTAGTGGCATCACTGAGGTACCCTTGAGCAAGGTACCATCCCCACAGACTGCTCCCCAGGTGCCATGTTCCTGCCTACCCACTGCTTCACTTGGGCAAATGGGTTAAATGCAGAGGAGGAATTTCAAACTGTTCACACTGTGTGCTCTGCTGTGGTGTGTTCATGTATGACAAATGGACACTTTACACGTACACTTACTTCTGACAGGGATGGTTTAAAGGTTGCTGAGATGCAGCTGATAATGTCTGTCAGCCTGGAGACTAGGACTGGGTGTGGCATCTAGTTAAAATGTCTGTCTGTTGAACTTGGTGATTGAGTTGTGGGTCAGTTCTGAGAGCAGTGTTTTTTTTTTTTTTAAATCAAGTAGGTTTATTGTCATGTCAGCCATATACACAATACACAGTAAAACAAAAGAATGTTCATATATGACCACTGTACAACACAGAAGAGAGAGTGCAAAAAAAAAAACCACAAGTAATGAAACAGCAGGTCAAGACAACATTTAGTGCACATGGCATTTTAATTAATACAGTATTATGACAGATACTGTTTTCATGCAGTGGAGTCATTAGGTGTGCAAGAAATGCATAATAGAAATACACAGCATAAATATCGTGTGTGAATAAAAGAAGGAACTGTAGTTCCATGTCAAAGTTTGAGAACCCAGGCCAAGTGATATATATTGCTGATATTTAGCAAGACATTAAACACTGCTATACTGGCCATATTTCATTATTTTACAGTGGAAAGTGAACTCTTTAGAATTTTATATATTTCTGCATACGTAAAAGTTTTCACAAGTCCTAAAAGTAAATAAGATGAAACCAAAATAAACAAATGTGATAAAAACAATATTTAACTTATTATTACATATCTGTATGTGTACCAACAATTACTTGTGTGCATAAGGTCATTGCTTGCTGTGTGATCCACTTTCTCTTGAGATTAATTTTGTGGACAGATGTCTTGATGTCGTCCTTTAGAATTTGCTTGTATAATTCAGAATGAATTGTTTCATCAATGATGGCAACAAAACAACCGCAAACCACAGTTCTACCACCACCATGTTTTACGGCTGGGATAAGATTCTAATACTTGCCATTATATAATGTTCCACATTTAAACTAAAAAGTTGTATTTTGATCTCATGCATACAGAAAAACAGTGAATCCTGGCAACACCATCCGTATTTGGGAAAACAAAAAGCGTTCAGGCCCCTGCCTGCCAAGGGGAGTAATAGAGGGAGTCGTAGTCTGTGGGCAAGTTAGTATTGGCCAAAGCGGGCATGAAATGTGGGGGAACAGCAATTTCAGGTTACAAGGAGGCATTCACTGCTTTATAGTGTATCTGTACATTATACATAATAAAGATGCAGTACTAACTGGTTTCATCAGGCTTAGGCTAATGATGTCATGAACGATAATCAGTTTTTGACTGGCCGGTGTATTCTATAGTTCTCAGGATGTGGATATTTCACACTTTGTAATCAGTAAAACACTAAATTGCAATGCTAGTTCTAGGTAGTCTTAAAGCAGCCACCACTTACTAAATGTTACTCTCATAATATGTATGATAATATATTTATTTATCATAAAATTCTGCTCTTTCATGTCAATCTCATAGACATGCCTGTGATTAAAGTGGTCTGGGGTCTAAAGGTTGTCAGATGAAGCAACTGTAGCCAAGGAAGTTGGACTTGCAAATGGTCACTGTGGTTCACTGACAAGATGCCAAAACGGCATGCAATTGCATAATAAAAACACACCAATATTAGACATATTTATTTAATGCTTTTGCTGAGGTTGGCATTCATGATATCATGAAGCCTAGTTATTGAATATAAATTTTGTATTTGCAAGGGATTTATGCTTATATATATATTTGTAAAAGCATGTTTTCCAAGCCTGTCAACATACAGAAATGCCATACACAGTAACACTATGTGTACCATTTCTTTGGCATGCTGTTGGAAAAGCTTTGACTTTCACAGCTCTCTGATTAATTCTTTTGTATGACCATTCCCTACTCAAAGTGAAACAGATTGAGAGGGCTCCTGTAGACATAAAATTACCCCTTATTTGTTCTTTTTTTTTTCTTTCCAGACTGCGCAATTTTCTGTTGAAAGCAATTTTTCACACAGTTTTTGTGTTCAGGCCTCAACATGTTATTGGTGACTTTTCGAATTGATTTATTTAGAAAGTAGATACACAATTAGATTACTACATGTAATGCTGTCTTTGTCATATAATCTGTTCTTTCTTTGTCTCCTTTCTTTTTCACATGTTTAAATACACACCATATTCATGCCCTCTAATTTTAAGCATGTTGTTATTTTGAAAGTGAGCCTGCACACCTTTTTCCCATCTGAAGGCATTTCTATTTGTGTATTCCAAATGGCCTCCAAAAGTATGATAAGCTTCAATCACTCACAAAGTTACTTTCATTGTTACAAGTTTAAAAACTCTATTAGGCTGTCCAGGATCATTTCATTCATGCAGAGGCAGCAGTGTACTTGTGTTTCCCTACTGGATGAAAACATAAATGTAGAAAGATGTTAATGACAGCTGCTGCAACTTGAACTTTCTCAGCAGTTGTGGAACCAGCTCTGTGCTGCTCATGTGTCTGTGTAATTTCTGAAAACATGTTTCCCATTGGCCCTTATTCATCACATGGTATAGTCATAAACGATTATAATGAGCATACACACATTTCACTGGCAGTTTAATTATTAATCCATTTCATCGTCAGTGAACACACTTTTGCCCAATCCAGTATTTAGCATTTTGGAAAATAAGTTCATATAAAGTGTGGCCAGTGCAAATGTTCATTCTTTTTTTTTCTTTGTTAATTATGTTTTATATATGTTTTTAAGGGTAAATAGTCGTGCCCTAATATTGGCACAAAATGCCATTTTTGATTATGTCCCCTACAGAGGACTGGTTAACTTCTTTTCACATAGACAATTAATTAAATTTAAATTCAAATTAAAATTCATATTTTGAGCAAGAGCAGTCAGACCCACAAGAGACTTTTTAAGCAATAATGTCAGGAATAATCAGGGGCATGATTGAATTTTATCAACATCAGAAGCTGAGTTTATGCATGCAGTGATAGGTGCCATTTAGACCTATTCATAACAGTTTTTAGCATTATGTAATAAAATTACACTACTTAATTAAGTTTTTATTTCTATTCTCCCTGTTGAATGGTTATTGTTTTAGCATCCTAAAATATAGTTAGTCAGTGTTGTTTGGTATAGCTAACATGCCAAATATGCCATAAAATTTGAATTATTGGTTAAACTGAGGTAGCAGTCTCAGTTGGCTCTCTTGGTCCAACACTTTAGTAAGTAAATCTTTGTATTTGCTCACATGTGTATCAGAACAGCTAGTACACAAGTCTACAACTGCCAGACCCTGCTTCAGTTAAGATATAAACTTACCCTGAGGATGGACTGTTGGACAAGCTCCGCAACCTTGGCTTGCTATGGGGACCAGGTCTTCAGACCGTGGTGTCACTTGTTGCTGCTGGCTGGGGGAGAGGACATCACAATCAGCACTTGAGGAAGTGGAATGCATGGCAAGCAGCCTGGGGTTCATGCTAGGTCAAGCGGCCAGCTGTCCTACTCACCAATGTCTGCACCCTGGACAATAAAGTGGTCCTACATCCGACTCCAGTGAACTTCACAGCATGAGTTCAGAGACTGCTGTGTTTTTTGTTTTATGGACATAATCACCAAGATTAGCAACAAGCTAACATTCTGCACAGAAAGAAGCCCCATGCTGACCAGAAAAACTCACTGTGGGGGCTTGTGTCTTTACATCAACATTGACTGGTGTATGAATGCTGTGCTGGTCTCAAGTTACTACTCTCCACTGCTGGAGTTTGTAGCTGTTGGATGCAGACCATTTTATGTACTGTGGGAATTCACAGCCATGCTCAAAGTCACGATTTACATCTCACATAGCACTAAGGTGAACAACACGTGGCTGAACTTTATGGAAACATCAGCAAGCTCCAAATTCACACCCAGACAGTCTGTTTATTGTAGCCAAAGATGCAAATCATAAAATTCCATCAATTTTGGGACTTTCCAATGAGAGGGGCAAACACGCTGGACTGTATTTACAAAAACATCGTACATGCCACACTGAGCCTGCTTCCACCTCACCTACTAAGACCATGTGTCCGTCATGCTGATCTCAGCTCACAGACCACTCATCAGAAATGCCCGTTCAAAAGCAAATTATATATCTGGTTGCAAGGAGTCATTCAGGACTGCTTTGAGTACACTGACTGGCATATGGGATATGAAAGGCCGCAACATATGATGGCTCTACCAATGTTAAGGTGTACATGGCATTGGTGATTGGCTACAGCAGCAATCGCAATGATGATACTACTGCCTCCAAGACCATCACCACATTCCTCAACCAAGAGCCGTGGAAGACTGAAGAGGTGTTCTTGCTTCTATGAACCTGTGACTCAGGAGATAAAGGTGCCCCAGTAACTCCATGGCCTCTTCCAGGACACTGGCAATCTAAGTACATCCCAACAATCCAATGGATGATGCCATAACTACCAACCTTCACCTGGCACTCACTCATCTGGAAAAAACTGATACTTACATTAAAATGCTTTTAATAGGCTTCATTTCAGCATTCAGCAGCACAATTCATTAGCATTTGAAAGGAAAGCTGAGACGGCTGGGCATGTGGACCCTGGACTTCCTGATTTGGAGACCACAGGATTAGGAGCAACATCTACAGCGCCACCACTCTGAGAACAAAGACCCCCAGTACTGTGTGCTCAGCCCTCTGCTGTTCACACTGATGACCCATGACTGTGCAGCAAAGTTTGCTGATGACATGATTGTAGCGGGTTTGATCAGCAAGAATGACAAAGTGGCATACAGAGAGGATGTGCAACAGAGAAGGGACTGGTGCAGAATGTGGTCTCTGAATGTGGACAAAACAAAAGAGATGGTTGTTGACTTCAGGAGAGTAAGACCTGATTACTCTCCACTGAACATCAACAGCTCCTCAGTGGAGATCATCTGGATTGTCTTGGTGCTCACATCACTGAGAACCTCACTTGGACCCTCAACAACAGCTCCATCACCATAGTTGAACAGCTCCGTAGTTGTATCCTGGCATGGTACAGAAATTGAGCGACATTAGATTACAAGACCCTACAGAGGATAGTAAGGACTGCTGAAAAGGTCATCAGGGTCTCTCTCTCCTCTGCTGTAGTCATTTACACCACACGATACATCCGCAAAGCCACCATGCAAACATACTCCCCAACTGCCACTGTAAAGACCCTGTATTTATTTTTATACTGTACATTTTTTCCCTAATTGCGCTGCTGCTACTTGCTACTTTTGCACGATTATTTATTGCTGTCTACCTCAATCTTTGCATCCCATTTAATTTTTCACGTAGTGTGCAGTTTTTGCACCATGGTCCTAGAGGAATGCTGTTTCATTTCTCTGTGCTTTGTGGATATAGTTGAAATGACAAACACCTCATTTACTTGACTTCACTTGACATCCCTCAGATCCTCATTCAGTGTGGAGAATTTGGAATCAACAACTTTTTGTCATGGGGTTCAAACCAATCCTGAACAATGTTTGCATTGAAAGAGACCATTATCAGTGTAAACCCTAAATATCCCCCCAAGTATGCTCCTTTAATTTCATTTTAAACTCAGCTTAATACATTACCCTTAAAAAAATGTAAAGGTAAACCCGGATGCGTATTGTGCTAGGATGTAAAATACTGATGTTACCCCTATATATACTGTACTGTAATTTCTTTGATATGCCCTGATGTTTTCTTTGGTATCAGCAGGGTAAATACAGTAATAATTTAATTTAATTTACAGTCATAAAATTACAGGGCTTTAAGAGGAACAAAATGAAAAACAGAAACACTCAGAGAAATACTCGTGATAGCTACATGCGGGAAACTGTTCTAATGCAGGAATGCTGGACTGCAGCTGTCAGAGATGTGTCACAGGGTAGCAGCCAATCAGCAGCAAGGAGAAATGCTCTGTGATGTCCATGTGATGTGAAAGAAAATGTGAAGCAAGCTGTGAAGCACTGTGTGTTTTAGAACCTTTCAATCATCATTTTTCTGCAATTTGTAGCCATACAAATCAGTTTTGTGGGCGCCCATGACCCTGTTGCTGGTTCGTCAATTGTCCTTCCTTGAACCTTTTTTGGTAAATACTTACCACTGCATCCTGAGAACAACCCACATGACCTGCAAGATTCCCAGGAATACCACAGTCATAGGATAATACCATAATTATTTTTGCTTTCTTTGAATGGGTAGAAAGGCCTACCATCATCAGTCTGCACAAATTCATCCAAGAAATTATTTAAAAAAAATACAGTCCATCAAAAATTACTTTAGTTTTAATTCTTGATGATGAAATGCAAATGCAGAAATATAACTGAAAACTACTCTGCTGATTGAAAACTGTTGCTCTTGCATTAAAACCATTTAGTGGAACTTTTTTTTGTATTGTTTAACAGAATGTAAATGCATTTTGTTGTTAACATGTGTAAATATGGTATAATTCCACCCATGTAAAGTTGTGCACAATGAGAGATACTGATACTGTTGAAATGTATGTTCACAATCAATATAATAAACATAAATACAGCTGGGACTCTTTTTTCTTTGTTGTATGGTAAGGTTAGTTTGTTTGTTTATAAAGCCTAATGCTAGCTAATCACCAGCTGCAAGCAGTGTTTGCTGTGCATACCATGACAATAAGTTTTTTGTAGCAAGATAAAGGAACTAGATTGAAAAGTTTGTGAAGTGTAGTCTATTGCCTATGACCACTGCTCACCAGTGCCTTTAATGTAACTCACTGAGGTAACTTATTATTGCATTATTGTTTTCTGCCACAGTCCATCTTGATGACATGACTGTTTGCATTGACTGCACTTAATTGGTCCTCTGGAGCTCTGTGTGCATAATATACACTCCTATGAACAAAAGTGACTTCCTTTTGCAACGCTCAAGCTCCTGTTTAGCATTTCCACCACCATCTGTAGTCCCCTTGCACAAAGGAAAAAAAAATCCTACCTTTGACTTTTGTCAGAGTTCCTGAATCATCTGTTTGCAGCAGTTCTCCTTCCGTATTCAGGCAAAGGGAGGTCTCTGCTGATGGAAGCTATCAGGCAAGTGCTCACCAAAAGTGTCTGGTGGCTCACAAGATGTTTTTTTAAATGGTAATGAATGTTCTGAAATCTCCAGACTGCCTCGGGCTCTCATGCTTCTCAGTTAGCCCTGTCACAAGATGCAACGAGAGAGAGGGAGAATATATCTACTGCAAGCTCTTCAAAACAGATGGAGCACCTGCTGTGAGACTAGATACACGCCCTGCGCATTACCAGAGAGGTGATAGTCCAAAGCCAGGCTCATATGGTCCAGTAATTGAGCCTGATAAAAATGAATAGATTTGCAGTCTGGTTACATGTTCTGCAAATACATGGTTATATTCTACACACTGTAATGCCAACACAATACCACAGGAGAATTCAATTAAGAAATCAGTATTAGTACTTATATATCTAACCACTGAACTGGACCAGTTTAGTAATTGGATAATAAATCACCTAAAGTTTTTGTTTTTTTCATTAAAGAATTCTCCCATTAAACTGAGGCAGAGAGTGGACCAACTTCATGCTTTCTTTGCCAAAAGCCTGAAGCAAACGCGCACACACACACTTGAAATGGTCATGCCTGGCAGGCCTGGGCAAGATTATGGTTGGCGGCCACTAGAGGCCGTCCTATGTTGTGTTTTTGTTTTTCTGAGTTCATTTTTTTTCTGAATTAAGGGTTTTTGGTCTTGTGTCTTTTATTTTGATATCCTGAGTACACCGGGTTTGAGTTTAGTCTGAGTTATGAGTTTCAGCTGCCACTGTCGCCCTGGCTCTTCGGAGAGCATTATCCTTCTGTCTCCTTTAAAGCTTGTATCTTGTTTCAGGTCCTCGAACCTGTTTTTTGTTTTGTTTTTTCAATTCCATAAAACAACTTAAATCATGGACATCTGCACACGCGCCTGCCATCTTTGGGGAGAGAGAGGGAATTGTGAGAGAAATGTAATAAGTCAGCCATTTATCAAGCTCTTTAGCTGATCACATGATTAATTCCATGTTTTCTTTCTGTTGATTCAAGGGCTCAATATATTTGACAAATCTTTAAATGCCTTAATGAGCAACTGCACAAAGAATGTGTAAATATTTGTTTTCTCCGGACAATTTCTAGTAAAATGAACTAAGCAGATTCCATATCAGAAGGCATTTGCATTTTAATGCACTATTGACATCAAAGTTAAACATTTTGCTCTCAATAGAAGATTTTAGATGCTCCCGCACAAAGACCAAGCTGCTTTATTGTAATTTGTTATGAAATATTAAGTAATTTGGGGTGTCAGTAGGTCACCTGACACCTGCATTTATTCCTTTTTCAGACCAAACACTGCTTAACTTTTTTATATAAAACTCTTAACTCTAAACCTCAGCATTGTCTAGACAGCAAAGAAAGTATTTCATTGCACAGAGAAATGCACTTTTCTACTGTACATATGACAATAAATGTTTTGAATCTTGAATCTTCTTGGTCAACTTCCCTCAATCCTGCTGCAGTTACACCCTTTCTCACAAAAAAACAACAAAAAAAACTGGCATAGACCCATCAAACTTGACAAATTTTTGACCAAATTCTTATCTTCCTGTCCTGGTTTAAAAAAGGCTTCAAACAAGCTGTAGCCTTCTGTCCACTCCACAGCAAAAAACTCCACTGGTCAAGATCATCAGCAACCTCCTTGTGTCACGCAGATGTTTGATTTAGGTGTAGCACTTAATAAAGTATGTTATTCTATCTGAATTCAAAAAGCGGACGAAGCATATTTTTGGGTAAAACAGTATAATAAATTGGTTCAAAACCTATTCTCAGTAAAATCTTTCTTTCTTACTCTTTCTGTCAGTGATGTGTGTCTCCCTCCTCTTGTAATCTGAATGTCATCTTCAACTTGACTCTCTCATTTGTTTCTTATGTTAGCTATGTTTTTAAAACCTCGTTCTTCTCCCTGCCCAGCATAGCTAAAATAAGACCATGCCTCTCATAAAATCTGCTGATAAAACTCCCATACATGCTTTCATCTCTAGCCGTTTAGGCTACTGAAACCACCTTCTTGCTTGTAGTAGCTTTTCTTCATAAGGTGCAAATGGTCCAGAACTTCATTGTTTATATTGCTGGTCCAATTACAACACCACAGTACAGACATCCTCCAAACCCTTCTCTGGCTTCCTGTAAAGTACCATATACAGTTCAAAGTTCTGCTTACATAAAATATTCTTAACAACTTTGCTCCTTCTTATCTGTCAAATCTTGTTCACATCTACAGCCCTGCTCACATTCTTAGATCTTCCTCAGCTGGACTTGTCACTAAAACCCCTATATGACCTTCACAGGTTTGGTGTCTTTTTCTCATTTTGACCGTGGCGGAGTGCGAAAGCTTATAAGACAAGCACAAAACTGATTGTAAATATGCAGAGGCAAAAAACTCCAACACTACTCACTCATCTATAAGTTAGAATGCAACTTAACTACCACACTGGTAGGACAAAAATATACAGATCATCTCAGCTAGTCACGGGTTGGCTTTATACAATACGATTGTGTGCATGTTTGTGTGTGTGTGTGTGTGTGTGTGTGTGTGTCTCACCCACCTGAGGAAGAGATGGCACCTGGGTATTGTTTCAGTCAACTTTGCTTCAAGTTAATGATTAATTAGCATATGATGGCCATATTGTTTATCAGTTTCAACATACAGAGCATCCTCGGGTTAAAACAGTCTCAATATACGATGTTTCGATGTTCACTCCCACTCCCACTCGGATTACACTGTTAGCGTTGTACATACGGACTACGTGGGCGAACTAGTTTGGTTGCGCGCGGTGGAAGAATATGAAGTGTGAGTGAGGGAGTTTTCCTTTTTCTGTGGCTTAGTTATATATTTATGCTGTAACTGTGTTATGATCGCTAAGTGACGTAGGCTAGGGTGTGTTAACTTACACCAAAATTCGGGTTACATCACTGTCGAAGAAACGGATCTGTGATGTAACTCAAGGACCCCCTGTATGTTTGATATTTAGTAATGTTTAGACTCTTGGTGTGAATGTTTTGAAAAAATTAGTAAAATAAATGAAATATTTTGTCTTTAAGCCTTTATGGACACAAACGCAAATAGCTTGACTGTAGTGTCACCATCAGACCCTTTCCCTTAAATGTGCTGTTTACATGACTAATGGTCTTTGTTCCACCTACTGTTTTAGCAGAAATTTAAAATAGCAATAAGAAGAAGAAAAAGGAAAATCCTATTAATTTTAATAAGGTTCCAGGACCATTGGTGCTTGGACCTTTAAATATTAATCATTAAAGTTATTCATTTTTTAAATATTACATATTAAAAGTGTCATGCTGTCTCTATCCTGGAAGCGGTCTTTGGTTCCACCTTCACCCCCTCAGAGAGGAAATATACCAACACTACTTCACTCTATACTCCAAGAGGGAGACATCATCTTCCTTATTGAAACACTGAGCGCATACTGTCGCACATTTTGCATTGCCTCTTCTTACACATTTACGGAATTTAGCTGACACTCTTATCCAGAGTGACGTACAACAGTGCTTAAGTAGTCTACATCTGTTTCAAGTCCACATCCATTGTTCAACCAAGTTACTACATGCTCACTAAACCTAGACTCCCGACAAAGGACAGCTAAACAATACCTGTCAAAAGAACCACTTTTTTTTTTTTTTTTTTTTTTTTATTAGTAGGAGAAAGAGAAATGAAACATGGTTTGTCACAAAGGTGCTCTTTGAAGAGGTGGGT